>JAOVYX010004521.1:0-10178 GCA_035668315.1 Drosera spatulata
CAAATTCCATGCCAATCTGCCATAAAACATCAACACACAGCAGTACCAACATTCTAAGGCAAAACGACACTAAAAATACAATTTAGACAATTTAAAGAGAATAAAAACAAACGTTTAGAATAAAGAAATGATGTGTAATTTCATACACATCATGAAGGCAATCTCCACGGATCCTTCGATGGTGACCTCACGTTTCTCAAGGAGCTTCGAAGATCTCTCGATGTGGTCATTGAGGGATTGGATCTTTGATCGGAGGGATCCGCATTTTGCAATGAGGCCATGCTCGAGGGAGACGTAGTGGTCGCACTACTCCTTCCAGAGTCGAGTGCACGAGTTCAGTAGCATCGCTTGCCGCTCGAACTCCTGGAAACTCACCATCGCCGTGGACGCTATCGGTGGTTATGATTTTTGGTCAATGGTTCGATGATGATGGTGAAAAATGAAAGGATTGGGTTAGGGTTGGTTATGGTTTGGGTTAGAATTGTGTGTGGGTTAGTTTGGAAGGGGTGTGGTTAGGTTAGAATAAGGATATTGTGGGTATTTTAAGCGTTTAGGTATCAAAATATAAAGTAAAGTTTGATTACGTACCTAAATATGTCATAAAAATTTTTGGATACTAAAATATAAGTTGAAACTATTTTAGGTAGTTCAAAATAATTGCCTCTTAAAATTCTCTTTTTATTGATATCGGCTTAACTTGACACGCACATGACTAATAAATAGAAAAATTGATAAATAATTTTGATCTTTTATCTAAATATGAATGATGATTATAATACTATTTAGAATCTTTTGTAAACCCTCAAATATCGAATATTCTTTTCTTTATTTATTATCAAGAATAATTTTTTTATAATTATTTACAAGAATACTACTATCAAATAATAGGATTTATATGATTTATGTATGTCTAATTAAAATTAAATAATTGAATCAAAATATAACACAAGGAGACAACTCGTTTGTCAAAAAAAAAAATTAAAAAAAAATTACTTTCACTCGAACTTAACTAACAGACCGTCCGATCCATGCCCAAAACCCAACCCACTGTCCGATCCACTCCAATCTCTCCTATATAAACAACCCAAACACCTGCCATCCTCTTTTCTCCTCATTGGCCGCCTGGGTTAGGGTTTCTCCCCCGCACCAAATCCACCAAACAGTGCCTCAATCAACCTCATCAATGGCGCCGAAGCCGACGAAAGCAGAGAAGAAGGTCGCCTACGATCAGAAACTATGCAAGTTTCTCGACGAGTACAGCCAGATCCTGGTCGCCAGCGCCGATAATGTCGGGTCCAACCAGCTGCAGTCCATCCGTAGAGGTCTGCGTGGGGATTCCGTGGTTCTGATGGGGAAGAACACGATGATGAAGAGATCGATTAGGATGCATGCTGAGAAGACTGGGAACAATGCGTTTTTATCGCTTATCAATTGTTTGGTGGTACGTGTTTGGGGATATCGGTAAAGAGTCTCTCTCTATCAATACGATTGTGTTTATAATGTTGTTGAGTTTTGATGTTGTTGGTTTCTGCGTTGATTAAATGTTGAGTGGTATGTGTTTATATCATGTTTTGATGGCAGGGAAACGTGGGGTTGATCTTTACCAAGGGTGATTTGAAGGAAGTGAGCGAGGAGGTTGCCAAGTACAAGGTTAGTGATGATCAGTGTTTTATTGTTTGTAGGACTCGTCAAAGTGGTAGTTTTTATGTTTTCTCTTGAAGTATCTGTAATGATGATGGAGGATTATGCATGACTTGAGAATTTTTGTGTTTGGGTGAGTTAGTTGTATGTATACGGTTTAACTCTTAGGTTTCGTTTAACATAGTTTTAGTGTAGTTAAAATGGGATAGTTTCATCGACCAGGGCTAGAACTAAGGAGGGTGAGGTATCATTACTGAACAAATTCATACTAGAATTCATCATCAATGTTTGGTTTCATGAAGTCGATTTGAGAATGTCTTTTTCATTGCATTTGGTTGAACAATTTTACAAGTATATATCTCATGAATCAACAAAGATGTTCACTTGTGTGGCATTGGTAGTTTTATCAATCAGGTGCTTCTTTCATCATTGACAGATGATTGCACTAAATGTTGTAACCTTCACAAAATACCTAAATGCAATGTTCTGCAGAAGTTTATTATTATCCATTAGGCTAAATGCAGGGAATTATGATGCACTGTTTTATACTCGAGCCTAATGTGATAGAGGATGAAGAAATCAAGTTTTGTAGGATTTAGTTAGTGTTCAAAGAATTTAAATATCAATGATATAAATAGTGAGAAAATTGATTGGCATATCAATGAACTTTCATCAAATGGAGTAGAATAAATATCAAACTTCTTATATGATTTTTTAGCACAACTTATCAAAGTAATGAGCAAATATGAGTGTTTGGGAGTAATCAATTTCGAAGTGAGTTGGAGTCACATCCAGACTTCTAAAGTTTGAAACAAATCAGCGAGTTGAGCTTTGTTTTAGATCAAGTAGGATGATAGCCGAAAAGGAGATGAGAGGTGGTGCAGGCCTCTGATTCTAATTGTACATTGGCTAAGTTTTCTACTTCTCGTTTCCTTTTCTTTCTTTTACTGGTTTCATATCTGTTTGGTAGTTCTAGAATGTTATTCTTCTTCTTCAGCACGTTTTTTTTACTAGATAAGCTACTCTAATTATGATTTGTGATGAAATTTTGTATGCCGTCGATGTCTTAGGACATGAATCAAGCTTGGCCTGACATTTTTGCCCGTTTAACTGTTGGGAATTAATTTGGGACGGAGGGAGTACATTATCTTGTCTAGTTTATTGAATATTTATGTTTTACTTCTACAATTGAATCTACACAAGTATAACTTGTTAGTGGTTTTATGGTGCTGGAAGTCTCATAAAATTTCAATATATTTTAGTGATTTATCTTTTATCCTGAGCTTCAATGAGACATGTGCCTGAGCCTTTTATCTCATGCTCAAGTACTAGAGGGTCTTCTATCTCGTGTGTTTTCATTTTCGTGTTTGTGAACACTGTTTAATAGCTTGTGAGAAGGGTCTTCTATCAGGATCTTGTCCTTTACTATAGTTTTTCATTTATATAGAAACTTCTTAAAGCAATGCTGTGTGCTGGAAGTACCAGTCTTTCAGAACTTGATATTATATGTTAACTACATTTATGTTAATTTCTCTGGATGTTTAGCACATTAGTTCCGTGTTAAGGGCCTCTTTCATCTGGATGTGCCTTACAGCATCAGTTTTTAGGTGAATGCTTGGAGCCTTGCACGCCATGTGCAATGTGCTTGATAGAATCTGATTTGCTGTTATCAAGGGCTAATCACCTGGAACTCACAGATTTCTATCCTGATAAAATAGGAAAATATGTGTTCTATTTGAGTTTGATGTTCCTGGTGTTAACATTTGAGATAAAAGGCTGTCTTGGTTCGTAATGGCTGTTGCCTCAATAGGTTCTACTGAGTTTTTAAGTATCAGCTATCCCATTTAGATTTGATTGTGTAGTGAACCTTTCTTCTTGGTTGATTATATATTAGATCCTAGGGTGTGCAAATGCTTTGGCAGAAGCTGTTGGACTTGCTCTTCCTTATCTAAGCTTTTACTTGTTTGGAATGTAAATTAATCAAACCTATAGAAGTTGTCTATGTAACTTTCTTCTGACATAGGAACCATTTGCGGCATCTGTGCCTGATGATTAAACTTATCTTTGAAAACAGGTTGGTGCTCCTGCTCGTGTGGGTCTTATTGCTCCCAGTGATGTCGTCGTTCCACCGGGCAGCACTGGTCTGGACCCATCCCAAACTTCTTTCTTCCAGGTTTTTTCTTGTTCTCTTGTGTTCCTTATAACATCAGTGTTTTCAAATCTCTTCTGAGGTTGCTTACCACCATTAAAATGTCAGGTGCTCAACATCCCAACCAAGATTAACAAGGGAACTGTCGAAATTATCACCCCTGTTGAGCTCATCAAGAAGGGTGACAAAGTAGGATCCTCTGAGGCGGCCTTGCTTGCCAAGCTTGGCATCAGGCCATTCTCATACGGCTTGAATATCATAAATGTGTATGATAGCGGATCAGTCTTCAGCCCTGAGGTTCTTGACCTCACTGAGGATGACCTGATTGAGAAGTTTGCTGCTGGTGTCTCTGTCGCCACTGCCTTGTCTCTGGCTATTTCTTACCCTACTCTGGCTGCCGCGCCACACATGTTCATCAATGCCTACAAAAATCTCTTGGCTATTGCTGTGCAGACTGAGTACTCCTTCCCTCAAGCAGATAAAGTGAAGGAGTATCTTGCGGTTAGCAATCTTTTCCTTACCCTGTATAGTGCTTGATATACAGTGAAAATCATTGACAGCAAGAATTTGAGTATTGTTTGTTTGAAATGAATGCAGGATCCCAGCAAGTTTGCTGTGGCTGTAGCGGTTGCCGACACCAGTGCATCTGGGGGGGATGCTGCTGCTGCTCCTGTGGTGGAAGAGAAGCCGGCAGAGCCTGAAGAGGAGTCCGATGGTGACCTTGGTTTCAGCTTGTTCGACTAAGCTCTCGTATTATTGTCATCTTTTTATTTTGATTGTATTAAGTTTTGTTGGATTTACTCCGTTCCTAGACCAAGGTATTTGAACTAGAAGGACCAGTGTTTTGTTAGCTTGACACATCTTTGCATCAATCTGTCTTGAGGAGTTAAACATCGTTTCTGTTGTTTCTTTTACCAGTTATTCATTATTGCTTCCTTCGATGTGAGTTTTGTGCCTGAGCATAACCAGTGTGATATACTATTCTGGCAATGGGATCCATGTTTCCTTGTCAGCTTTCATTCATGGTTTCGAATATCAACTGTTGCATCTAAGGTAACAAGGTTCCTGAGAGCATGTTAAGCTACACTTTGCAGATATTCAATGTGGCTCAGAGCACTCGGATCCTTATTTTTATATATCTGTTAAAACAAAAAAGGTCTTTTCTCTCTTTGTCTCTATCCTTGCGTGATTATATTCTATCTCCTTCCCAGGAAAGTTATAATTATTTAACATGGTACGCATGTCGATGTAAAGTTTGACTAACACACATACAATGATGATCAAACATAGTTTTTTATAAATTTATCTTGAAACATCAATGACGTGATTTGATATGAAAACGAGATTTATATTTATTGCCTATGGAATAGTATAGAATAAGTATATATTGCATCTTTTTCGAGACGGAGGGAGTATTTTATATTTTTTTATATGTTGGGAATTAAAATTATATTCCCTAAATTTTTTATATTATTAAAATAATATAAAAGTATTTTTTTTGTGATAAAGGATAGTTTATTAAATACAAAAAATATAAAAATATTTAAAAATTGATTTATTTTAGCTAAAGTAAAATGAAATAATATTATTATAAAAATTAAAAAGTTATTATAATATTATAGAATATGTTAAATGGAGTTTTATTAATTTCAATATATGAAATTGTGAAAATCTGTATAGAAAATCTGTTATACGATTGAGTTAAAAATTGAATTCCTATATAAAAAGATGACATTGTAACGCTGTATTACAGGAGTAAGGATTGAAAAACCGATGCGAATGGTATCATATTCAGCTGTAGTCAGCTGTAGTCAGCTGCTGCCTTCTTTCACCATCCATGACCTCCATGGAGTTCCGTCCCTTATGAATTTCAGCCAGTTTAACGGGATCGATTTTCTTTCTCCAACCACCTACAAAGCAGCTGTATACGACGAAATCTAGTCTCCATATCAAAACTTTGCTTGATCCGATGAAATAATGTGTTTGGTTGGGTGGAATGAAAGAAAGGAATGGGCCATTAGGCCGGAGTGGGAAAAAATGTGTTCGTTTTGCCATTACTTAAGCAATTTCATTCAATTAAAGGATAAGGATTCGACGATTCCATGAGAGAGTCGGGGTTTGTGACAACTATTAACTAAACAATGGGCTAACCATGAGAGAGCCGAGGATCTGAACAATCAAGAGACTCCCGATGTCGGCCATGACCAACAAAATAGAAATGAGATGACGATAAATAGCATTGTGTGGGGCATCAACAACGAGGTTGGAGTACATATTGGATTTGACTGTGTTAAAGCCTTGTCACATAATCAAAAAAGTTTCCTTGTATAGTAGATCTGATTTAAATAGATTTTTAAATCATTTATTATAATTAGTGATATGATTTTAGGTGATTCTCTTTTATTTGTTTCAATTATTATACAATATGTTAATCAAATATTAGTTAATTTATAAGAACTACAATTTTCATCATGTAAAACAACTTCTATTATAAATATCATCGTCATATCATGACTTGATGTGTGATCAAAAATATTTTTCAAAATCTTGGTTTCTTTATATCTATGTGGCTCAATTTGGTATCAGGGCTTTCACATGGCCTCTGCCCCAACACATACTGTTGCTTCATCCTCTCCCAGTCTAACACAAGCTCATCATTATATTTCTCTGAACTCACTCGAACAAATTATCTGTTATGGCGAGCCCAACACACTCCATTCCTTCGTGGTCAAATTGGTTATGTTGACGGCACTCTACCTCGACCCGCTGCGCAAATTCCAAACGAGGATTCCGATGAAATGGTCCCAAATCCTGCTGCAGCTATTTGGGATAAGCAGGATGCTCTAATTTCATTGCTTCTCTTTCAGAGGATATACTTACTCATGTGATCAGTGCCTCTACTTCATAAAAGATCTAGCTCACGCTTGCCGTGCCTTTGCAAGTACATCCAAGACCTGCATTTTATCGCTCCATATGCAACTTCAAGAAGCACAGAAACCAAATGAATCTGTGGAAAGCTTCTTACTTTGACTTAAGGTTAGGGCGTATGAGTTGGCTGCTGCTGGAAAGCCTCGATCGGCTGAATATTTCAACATTCATGTGTTCAAAGGGCTTCGCAAAGAGTTCAAAGAACTCGTAACGGCAACCATGGCTGGTGACAAAACTCCCACTTATTCTGAACTACTTGCCATGCTTCAATCATATGAATTTATTCATGGTGATATCTTTCAATCTCTGTCACTCAATCCAACCGCCAATCTTTCTCAAGCTAATCCATCAAGTTCCATGAATTATAATGGTGGACGAGGACATGGTCGCGTACACGGTCGTCACAATCGAGGCGGGCGCTCCCGTGGTGGTGGCGGTCGTGGATCGCGGTACCACAATGACTCAAGTCGTCGAAGCTTCAAATGCAACTATTGCCGTACAAATAGTCATGAAGCAGTTCATTGCCTTTACTCGCAATCAGACAGATCCTATGAACCAACTGCTCATTACCATCATCGTCCTAGTGAGCCTTCCTCTAATGTCTATTCTCCTGCAGCATCGTCATTGGAACCTTCTTTTTGGCCTGCGGACACTGGAGCGAATTTTCATGCCACACCGGACCTGACGGATATCTCTGATGCACCCTCTTACTCCAATCCTGATTGTCTTCACGTCGGCAATGGTGAAGGCCTTGGTATTCACCATACAGGTAAGTGCACTATGCACACATCGCATCCGTCATTTACTTTACGTAATGTTTTACATGTCCCTAGTACATCTCACCGTTTACTCTCTGTTCAGAAATTTGCCGCAGATAACGATGTGTATTTTTAATTTCACCCTCATTGTTTTCTTGTAAAGGATCGAAGACTCAGGTTACTATGCTCCGAGGTCCAAGTAAGGATGGGCTTTACATTTTCGACGTGCTTCCTAAAGCTTCTCCGATTGTTCTCTTATCCAGTCGCACCACTATCGAGGCTTGGCATCGAAGGTTAGGCCATCCTCATGATCCTATTTTTCGTAGCGTTATGCATAATTTTAACTTAGATTGTTCAAATAAAGGTTCTCAAGTCTCCCCATGTACTACTTGTCACATGGGAAAGGCCACCAGATTACCTTTACCTTCTAGTACTTCTATTTTTACTTCTCCTTTAGAACTAGTATTTGGTGATTTGTGGGGATCTTCTCGTAATTATTCATTTCATGGTTTTCGCTACATGCTCTTATTAGTGGATGGCTTCTCAAAATATTCTTGGTGTTACATGCTTAACAGTAAAACTGAAGTGTTTTCCATTGTTTTGACTTGCCAGAAACAAGTTGAACGTCAATTTGATACAAAACTCAAAAATTTTCACACTGATGGAGGAAAGGAATTTATTGCACTCTCATCACACTTTAAACAAATGAGTGTTAACCATCGTCTCTCATGTCCATATACTTCTATGAAAAATGGAACAGTTGAACGAAAACATCGTCACGTTGTTGAGATAGGATTGTCCTTACTTGCTCACACTTCTATTCCTACTCGATTTTGGGATCATGCTTTTAAAACTGCCGTTTTTCTTATTAATTGTATCCCTTCTCTCGCACTAATAATGCTAAATCACCATTTCACATTCTTCACGGCAAACCTCCTGGTTATTCATTTCTTGAAGTTTTTGATTGTCTATATTTTCCTTTTCTACGCCCATACAACAAAAATAAAATGAAATTTCGTTCTACTCCTTCCTTGCATATTCTTAGGATATAGTGACAACTCTCATGGTTACGTTTGTTTTGATCCACTAACTAATAAAATCTTTCTTGTTAGTCATTGCAGTTTTGAGAAATTCACATTTTCATTTTCGGGTCCATCAGTTCTAGGACGGCCACCACCGCTACAACAAAGCAAAGCAAGGACAATGATCAACCTTGGGCCCAAATTCCACTTACCATCCCTGCCTCCAAAAGTCCTAACCCGTACATATGACATAATTTAATGGGTTAAATTAAAATTTATATATATTTATTTTTATTTTAAAATATAATATAATAATGAAAGTAAGGATTGAATCTATAGGAACGATCGTAATATTATTTATTTTTATTTTATTAGTCATTATAAAGAACTATTATAAATATGAAACTAAGATTTTGGGTTTTTTTTACTGATGAAACTAATTAAATGGTTGGAAAAAACTAAAATAATCTAAACTTATGGAAAAAAATAGATTGAGGTGTTTTTTATGTGATAAAAAGATATGGAGATTGACTAATTACATTCTACCTTTTTAGGATCAATTATGGATGAATGTCATATAGATTCGTTATTTAGATAGGTTTGCCCGTGATACCTTTGGACATAAAGTATCACATTCGTTAGATTATTAATTAGCAATGAGATTGTATAATTAACCTAATATATCTATTTCTAACATACCGATGAGTTCGTATATGTTAAAAATAAATAAATTGAATCAAAAAAAGAGAATATACCAAACATAAACATTAATAACAATGAGCTTAAACTATCATGTTCACATACAATCAATCCTAATGTCATGACAATGAGTTTAAATCATGAATTGTTATTTGCTACCAATTTAATCGCTTAACGCGATTAATAGGTAGGTTATGTCATCAATAGGTGATCAACCTATTTGATTTCATAACATATAATGGATTAAGGTCAGTTCATGCATCAATATTAACATACGAAACTGGTTTCTGTATTCTAACTCATCTCATGATCCGTATTAGTTAGAATTTCATTAATGTATCCCCACTATATAATTGCTCACTCATTATATCAACCATCATCACATACATCATCATTACATGCATCATCACAACCATAACTATAAATAAACAGCGAAAGATGGATAATACAGCATAGAAGAACGAAGTTACGATGATGAATTGAAGAGATCCAAAGCATTACACCAAAATACGATCTCTAAAAACGTAGAAAAACAATAATCTAAATTAGAATTTTGAAAGGATAAAGGTGACCGAAAGGATTTGGAAAACAACCATAATCTCCTTAAAAATGAAGAAAATACACTGATCTTTACATAAAAAAAAAACTCGAAAATAATTTGAAATTTGAACCAAACAAACTAAATCTGGATATTTGACCTATGTAATGACCGTTATAGGTGTTCCGTAACGGTCGTTACATTGCATACCTACTTCATGACAGACCACAAAAAGAGAAGAAGAGAAAACAATCTGTTCTGAGACCACGACAAAATCAGTCTTGCAATTAACATTCATGACAGACCACAAATATCCTCTTGTTAACATTGTGACCTTGGCCAAACATGTAAGTCCATAGCTTCTTCTAGAAGCTTAAAGTCCGGGGTCACTCGAAATAGGGGATCAACCTGTAACGACGTCCAAGGGTCTCCTGCAGCGAGAT
>JAOVYX010004522.1:0-10177 GCA_035668315.1 Drosera spatulata
GACATTTACGATTCCCTGTGGGTTCGACCCTTACTTCCACTACTGCATTAATTCTATATTTATAGAGTGAAAGTGAGCACTTATAAATACTAATTTGACGTGTATACGACAACACGCATCAAACTACAAGCCTCTTCGAAGACTACTCAACAACAGCTTAAGAAACACATCCTCAACAATGACACAATGCTCAACTTGCTAGAAAACAAGCTTCAACTTGAAACTGTCAAAGCCACAGTTTCTCAGCAAATGACCACCTCTGAACTGAAAACCCTTAGAACTGCGATTGAAGCCCTTACAGCAGCATTAAATGCTAACAAAAAGGGGGAGAAGGCAGCAGAAAAAGGAAAAGAAGGGAAAGAGGCAACAAGGCTCTCCAGGGAGAAGGTAGCAGAGAAAGGTGTAGCAAAGCCATCCGCAGACGAGCTCAAAAGAAAGTTAGCCGCACCCGTAGAAGGAGAAAGGATAACAAAGCTACAAAGACATCAGGAGAGGTCATCATGGCACAGAACTCAGGGGGAGCAAACCTTACAAGAAAGACCATCAGGGCATAGATCTCAAAGAGATCAACCTCATGAAGAGAAAAGAAGGCATCACAGAACATCTGAGGATCTGCCTCACAAGCGCAGCAAAGGCAGTGAGCATCGCAGGTAAAAGGTCATATCCTTTGTTGCACATTAGCCTAAGAAATTAGATTAAGTTTTTTATTTTTATCAAAAAATGTAATTAGAAAGTTAACTTGTTGTTTTAGTTAGAAGTTTTGTTAGCATCAATTTTGGGGAACATTGATAGGAATGTGCAATCCCTTCAGTTGTATAGAAATTAATGAACAAAACTTAGAAGTATTAGCCATGATATTATTAGTGTGCTTAGATCAGAAATTGGTTAGGTATCTGAAGTGTGGTTAGATGTTGAAGAGCAGACGGCCACAGATGGAGAGCATTATGGGGTCGCCAAATGCAGACTACTAAAGAAAATTTCGGCTAAACAGCTAAAACATGTATGTTCAACAAAAAACCTACAAATGCTTCATGATTTGGGATTAATCTTGCAGACAATGGCTAAACACCGCAGTGCATGAATGGCAAGACAAGGAGTGTGTGCTTAAAGGACTCAAGGAGAGCAGTCTGTCTTTGATGAAGAGTAAGCAGCTTATGAAGTTGGCTCAGCAGTGCAGTTGACTCAAATATCCCAGGTATATGCTGTGCAGTTGCTCTCTTATGTGGGTGGAGATGATCTAGAAACAATTCCTAACACCATAAAAGATAACCCGCAGCATCTCTATTTACCATGAGGCCAACTCCATTCCTTACCACCATAGAAAATGATCCTCAACTATTCTTATACAACCTAAATATGAGTGTACCTACCAGCACCATAGAAAACAATCAAGTCACTGTCCTACTATATGAGTTTGATGACCTTTTCCAACCACCAAAAAACCTACCACCACAAATAAGCCATGATCACTGTATACCACTCAAGCAGGGAACATCTCCTATTAATGTGAGACCCTATCGTCACCCCAACATCCGGAAGGATATTATTGAGCAACTCATTAAGGAAATGCTGTAGGCTGGTGTCATAAGGCCCAGTACATGTCCCTTTTCCTCTCCGGTGGTCTTGGTGAGGAAGAAAGATGGCACTTACAGGATGTGTGTCGATTATAGAGAGATGAACAAATGCACCGTAAAAGATAAGTATCACGTCCCTGTTATTGAAGAACTCTTAGATGAGTTACATGGGTCCAAGATCTATTCGAAGATAGATCTGAGATCTGGTTATCACCAGATCCGCATAAGCTCCCAAGACATTACTAAGACAGCATTCAGGACCCTCGAAGGTCATTATGAATTCCTTGTCATGCCCTTTGGTTGCAAAATGCCCCCACTATCTTCCAAAGCCTAATGAATGATATCTTCAAACCTTATTTAAGGAGATCCATTCTGGTGTTTTTCGTTGATATTCTCATTTTCAGCTCCTGGGAGGCTCATCTGGAACACTTGAGGATAGCTTTGTCCTTACTCAGGCAACATTCCTTATTTGCTAAAATGAGTAAATGCGTTTTTGGGACAACCCAAGTGGAGTACTTGGGACATATAATATCTGAAGAGGGAGTGGCAATAGATCCTAAAAAGATAGCATCCATTAAGGAATGGCCTCCATCTGAGAACATTAGAGAGCTTCAAGGCTTCCTTGGATTGACGGGCTATTATAGAAGATTCATAAAGGGGTATGGGAAGCTTAGGAAGCCACTTACTGATCTACTGAAAAAAGATGTTTATCACTGGTCTGAGGAGGCTCAGGGGTGTTTTGAGGAGTTGAAGAAGGTGATGAGTGAAGCTCCTGTATTGGCTTTGCCAAATTTTGATAAACCGTTCTTGGTTGAGACTGATGCCTCGAGGAATGGCATTGGGGCAGCGTTAATGCAAGAGGGTCACCCCATTGTCTTTATAAGTTCCAGTCTCTCTGTTAGGAATGCTGGACTGTCTGTGTAAAGAAACTTTTGACCTTGGTGTATTCAGTAGGAAAAAGGAGACATTATTTGGAAGGGAGACATTTCAAGGTAGTGACAGATCACCAGAGACTCAAGCACCTTTTTGTAGCAAAAGGTCCTCTATCCTAATCAACACAAATGGCTCACTAAGTTGATGGGATACGACTATTGAAACTTGTACAAAAAGGGGAAGGAGAACATGTTGGCCGATGCTCTCTCGAGAATCAATAAACCTCAATTGATGACCTTGGTGTTGAGCTCTCATTCCACTGAGTTATTAGATGAGATTAAACGAAGCTGGGAGGAGGATCGTAATCTCAAGAAATTGTTGGAAGAGTTGAGTCAGAATGGGTCCAGGGAAGGGAAGTATACCTTGATTCAGGGTAAGCTTCGAAGGAAAGAAAGACCGATGGTGGATAATTCAGCTGAACTTAAGGAGAAAATAATGAATTTGATGCATGGGTCTGCCATGACAGCTATCATCCCCAGACCGATGGTCAATCTGAAGTGGTTAATCGTTGTTTGGAGAAATATCTTAGGTGCATGACAGGAGAAAACCCTAAAGGGTGGGCAAGTTGGCCTCCTCTAGTTGAATGGTGGTATAATACCACTTTTCCGTCAACAATACAAAAGACCCCCTTCGAAGCTGTGTATGGGTACTCACCCTCCCCTTATGTTCCATATGTGACGGGGGATACTTAAGTGGAGGCTGTGGATAAGGCGTTGGTAGCAAGAGAGGAGCTGATTCAGCAATTGAAATTTCACTTGAATAAACGTTTTGCTAACAAGAGAAGGTCTGGGAGGAAATTTGATGCAGGAGACTGATGTTCATGAAACTCAGGCTATATAGATAGCAATCAGTGGTTCAAAGAAGAATTCACAAGCTAGCCGCTAAGTGCTTTGGGCCATATCAGATGCTAAAATTAGCAAGGCTGCGGATAAGCTGGCACTTCCAGCTTCGGCTAAAACTCACGACATTTTCCATGTGCCATTGTTCAAGAGGAAGGTAGGAGCAACTGCAGTCAGCATTGAATTATCCGAGTTTGTGAATGAGAGATCTCAGAAGTTGGTTCCTGTTAAGACGTTAGGGAAGAGATTAGTGAAGAGGGGAAGACATGCTGGAGTCGAAGTGCTGGTTCAGTGGCAGGGCACCAATGAAGATGATGCCACCTGAGAAGATTTACAAGGGATCCAAGGACGATTTCAGACAATCCACTTTTCGATTGAAGAGAAGCTGGCGATTTGGATAATCCTTGAAGACAAGGATTCTTCGAAGTGGGAGGTGTTGCTTAGTCACGTGTTGTGCATATGCTAAGGTTACGTGTATGTGCTGAACCTCTATAAATAGGTCAGCGTGCTGAATGAAGGGACACGCGTGATTATCCCATTGCTGGCTATTCTTCCCCCTCCCCCTGTGCTGTTACACTATTCTCTCTCCCCTTCCTAGTTTCTTCTTCATCGATTTCTTCCCCAATCTCTCATCTTCCCCGTCAGATCCTTTCTCAGAAAACCCTAGAATCAATTCGATCGCATCGGAATCATCCCCGGTCGCCACGGTTCATCGATCCACGAACCATTGGGGTTTCACCCGTAATCATTGTGTGAGGAAGAAGAAGCGGATCAGATCAGACCCGATCCGATATCAGCGACTTTAGGGTTTCAAACCTGGTCGCCCGGAGAGCGAGATCGGAGTCGAATTCTCGAGACACTACTTTTCATTCCTCTCCACAGCGGCGGCGTCAAGTTGGTTTCGTTTCGACCTTGATAGAGCCTCTGATCTTAGGTCTGGAGTACGACATCGGAGAATCACCCCCGATGGCCGCCCACAATCTTCGATCACATCAAGGTGGCCGTTTCATCACCATCAACCACTACTGCGAGAAGGAAGAAGAAGCAGATCAGATCTGATTCTTTTCGGACTCGATCGTCTTCGTCGAAGGAGCCGTGGTGATCGTGGAACCAACGTGCCCGGCGGCTTAGGGTTTCACCCCTTTGTCGCCTTCTTTCCTTCTCCGAGACTCCAACTCTGTCTCACTGGGCGTGTTATGATGGTGTAGCGAGAGGGGAAAGAAAGGTATTTGTGTTGGAGCTGCAACGGCTAATTGGACAGCTTGATAATAAGACAAACGAGTGTAACATTGAGTCGTGTGGTGCAGTATTTTGTTACCAAAAAATGTTAGTGTTGTATTTGTCTTATTATATTTTACAATTAATTGGACCGCTTCGTCTCTTAAAAAACTTTGTCTTTTGTATGAGATTAAACATATCTATTTTACATGAATAATTGAATCAAATAAATATAGATATACTATGGTTGTTATTAAATCATGTTGAGAATCATACTTTTAGTATTTATTTTCATTTCGACATCACATTTTATAACATTGTTCAACATATGTTTTGGATTTGCATAATGCATATTATTGTGACCTCTCTCCATGTATCATGTTTTACTTCGAAAGGGAATTAGTTTTCAATACCATTGTCTGAAAATCCTTACACACTAGTCTACATATTACAAATTCAGGACCAATTAGCTAAGCCTGAGGGAAGAAAACAATCGATTTGCAATCTCGACCGTTAATGATGATCTGCGTATCTCGTCAGTTGATCTTGACCGTCGATCTCGTGATTTCAGGAGCTGGAGCCAAAACCAGATCCCGAACCTGCCTGGTGCTATGGAGTCGTTCTATGGGTCGAGACAGGTTTCAGCAGTCGGTTCAGCAATAATTTCCCCCCGGTGCTGTCCACGTCTCCATACACGCGCAAGACGCATTGGTGTCAAACTATCCTTACTTTCAAGGAGCCTGTAGCTGTTTCATTTTAAGCATGACGACGAGGGATCCAGCGCTGCTGGTAGTAGGTCATCTCCTGCTTTAAAAATCCTGCCGAGGATTAGCATTGCCCGTGTTGAATAGCATCACGTCATTGATGTTGAGGATATGTATGAATAATTTTATCCACATCTGACGATGAAGAAAAAAAAAAAGATAAAATATATATGAACAATTCATAATGTATCTGTTTAAGTTTTTGAATTAACAATTAAACGTAATTTACATGTATATACTATTTAGATCCGATTTGAGACAAATATCAGGTGCCTAAGTGGCAATAGATTTACCCACATCAAGTATTCTACTCCGATCCGATTTGGGATCAATTTCCTCCCTTGGATTCTTCCCAAATCCCCACAATTGACAAAAGGCGCTTGAAGCTACTGCAGTTGGCTATGATGGTAGAAAGCATAGCTTGCCTGTTCAAATTTTTTATCTCAACTGATGCAACCGCTTTTCCATTGCTTTTTGGATGCCACAGAAGCTGATTTCTCTCTTCACAATAAAGCTAATGCTTAAGGGTAACACTTCTCCTGCGTTTTGAATGTACTTTTATTTGATACTCGTCTATTAATATGTGTTTTTATGCATTATAGGAAACCTGGGCTTGTTGCTTTTATTATCTACTAATATTTGTCAGTTGTGACTAGTTTATGCACCATATGTAAACCATGCCACAACCCACATCTTGAGAAAGTTTTGAGACACTTTGTGATCAAGTTGAAGCTTATAGGTCCACTTAATGGACAGACTCTTATCAAACACTTAATGTAAGCTCTCCTCTTTCACATTAACTCGCCGTGAAACAATACTTTGGAAAATAATCCATAGAGTTGTCGACATATATAACAAGGACAAATGAAAGAATAACTACAATCGACAGACCTACAATTTTACATGAGATTGAAGAACTCTTCACTAAGCGCACCTGCTCTCAAAGTAATATCTTCAAGGATCAAACAACAGAACTTGGTATCTTATACTGCTTCTTCACGAACTGGGAGGCCTCGGAATCGTTCCTGTGGCACAGTATTCTCAACAAGACGTTGACATCGACTCCCAGTTTACCTTTTCCACCTTGTACATCTAAGCCACTCGCACTTCTCAAGTCCTCGATGAGTTCCCGAGTCTACAATGAAACAGTAAATGAGAAATTAACACCTCTGCTTTACATAAACAGTAATGGAAGAATACATAAAGACTTCAATGTATACCAGAAGGAACTATTAGTGGCTTCAAGGGAAAAAGATTGAACGGTGAGAGACTAAGATAGTCCGTTAAATAGACCAAGGTAGTCTATTTAGCTCATGTACGACACTGGCCATAAGACCAGTGGAACAATGTCAATGATTGACAACTCGAACGATAAGATGACTCTTGCTCAAATGAAGTCAAAACTGCTAATGGAGTAGACTTTGATAGCTGAAGCAGTACGGCGAGAAGTTTGAATCATGGAAAATGCCAAAGAGGCTAATCGAGGAAGATTGGAACAAGCTATACATGAGCATTGGATAGGGTTCTTACAAGCTTTTGACTCAGAAAAGACAGGTTCGAACAAAATACAGGCCTCAGATTTTGACGAGAACAATTGAGAATCATCTAAACGGTCAGAACACAATCAACTATAGTCAAGATCCAGAGTTTCAACTTTCCGAGGGCACCAGGTGGTTGAAGCAAGTCACAAACACCTTACTTAAGCAAGACTAACTTCAGCAACTCACATGGGATTCAGATTTCACAAAAGAAGAAACTTACCTCATAGCCATGTAACTTGATAATATGCCGGACTCTTGATACCAGATTTTCTACCAATCCCCGAGGAAGACCATCACCTCCAGAAATAAAGAACTCCTGGAAATGGCATAAAACAATTAATTTCCCTCTTCGGTACTTCAGAATGCCCAGATTATAAGAACCTATACATCACAATTAAGTTCAAACCAGTGTAATATTTTCCAGGACAAGTTGAAGCTCAGACGAACATAGTGATGACCAAATGCATATAAAAACCTTCGACCAAAAAAAAAATCTATTATATATATAAATCCACAAAATCATTTTGTGAGACGTCAAAAAATGGGACGTTAAGATATGGGACGTCATCAATCTTTTCAAATGGTCCTGAATCTTTTCAAATATTAAATTTTACTAAAAAAACAAAAAAAATTTATAATCTTTATATTAAAAATATAAGGAATCCTTAGTACAAAAATTATGAACAATCCTATTCTAATAAAAAAATTTATGGAGAATCCTACTACAACTATTATATATATATACACACGAAATAACATTAATAAAAACACATCTATTATATATAGATACACAATAATTTTGTGAAACGACAAGAACATGCATGCAAAGATATGAGACATCATCAATCTTTTCAAATGTTAAATTTTATTAAAAAAATAAAAAAATTATAATCTTTATAATAAAAAAAATATAAGAAATTCTTCCTACAAAGATTATAAATAATCCTATGATTATGAAGAATCCTATTACAACTATTATATATAAATATATACACACATAAAATAACATTAATAAAAACACAACATCATAAAATCAAAATAAAAACATATAAATACACAAAATCACAATCAAAATAAAATATATATAATTTAATTAACACATAGACATATAAAAAGATCATAAACAACTTATTATTTAACATATAGAAAAATAAAATGATCATTAAAAAAACATACGCAGCACGCAGGGTAGTAATCTAGTGCATATAAAAACCAATTGCTAGAAAAGCCACTCCTTATTTACCCTAGAGGCAAAGGCTCTTACATAGAACTGTTTCAGCTGAGAAATATTATAGGAAGTCTTAATAAGTAGAGCAAAAGGATATCCTTGTCAAAAATTGTAATAGCCTTTTGAAACACCTATTACGCCTTCACTTATTGGGACTTGGGAGAGGAGCTTACCTTTAGAACATCGATATCTTCTTCTAAAATTTTAGCATCAGATATTGAGAACACACGAGTAGGACCACCATCTAATAGAACTCGGACTAGGCCATCCTGCATAAACAAGCGTCTTGTATTGAAACAACTATAAGAAGAAGACAAATCATCTCAAAAGAACAGAAGATTTGGAATACATACGACTGATGCTTGCAGAAGATTTGTTACTATCCGATCTCTGAGTGGTTCCATGATGACATCACACAATTCATTGAGTGCCTACAAAAAAATAAAACAAATTAAAATTAAAATTAAAATTAAAATAAATAAAAGTCACAGCAACATTGGGCTTATACATGCAAGATGTCATTGAATTCTTGATGCCTTCAAAGAGTGCTTCCAAAAGATGCATATTACCATGTCAAGAGGATCAATCAGAACTTCCAACCTCGATGAAGAAACACTTGGTCGATATAAATCATCAATAAATGGTTCCCTTAGATCCCAGAAAACAATTTTCGTCCCTACAGCATATCAGAATTCGGGTAAAATAACTGAGACTCGGTTCAACGGAGGATAAGGTGGGTTACATGGTTCATCATCATCTTTGTTTAATTAAAATCGTTTCAATCGGAAAAATTGTATACTCTGTTCATCCCAGCCAATTATTCCTTTAAAGCACTGAAAATATTGTCTAGTGTCCCGTAAGTGCACAACCATGTAGTGATATTTCTAAATGAAGCAAATTTCAACACAATTAATGTATTAATGTGAACTTTTCTAGCATTTATAATGCTTTTCATTTTTTTGCAATTTTTCACCAAAAGAAACCTGTATTTCTAAACCACTGAAATGGCATATATGCCCAAAATGATACCGAAATGATATTTCATATGAAAAGTTTAAACAGACTTTGAACCATGGGAGAACAGGAAGAAACGGGAGGCAGGCATTTAAATAAGCTTTTGAACTTGTACCCGTGTAAGCGCAAATTCTATCAATAGCTCCATTCAGCTCCTTTCTGCTACCATCAAAAGCGTTCTTTTGACTAAAACTCCTAGATTTGTCACCCGGTGCTGGTTCTGCGAATCAAGTTATTTCAGAAAAAAAGTTTCTTAGTAACAGGCATATGTTTTCCAACAGCACGATCAATACATCAACTCATAACACTACTTCTAGGCTTCTGGCAATGGATCATTCTATGAATCAAAATCTCCGCAATGCCTCACATAAAACACCATATAGTTGACTAGAAAACGTTACTGGTGTAATAGCAGCTCCTGTTCAAATTAAGGTACTGCGCAACTAAACCAAGAATAAGTGGTGGCACACACCATCTCAAGATCACAAACATGGAGCCACATACACACCTAGGCAAAGCAAGCCTTGAGAACATGCATGCATAGCCACTAACCCACACACCTCAAACTAGCATGCCTACCCTCACTTCTAGCACACGAACACACACACATGCTCACACGCATGTGCAAAACAGAACTCAAGTGCACAAAATCGCACATGCTGCCACTTCAAAACAAGAGTTTGTACAGAGCTGGGAAAGCATTTGTACAGACTATGGAGTACAGAACTTGTTCATTTATATAGCAGCAAATGCAAATATAGGGAAAATTAAAAGGAAGGGAAAACAACGATTAACTATTCTTAATCAGACATGATACTTATGGAGTGTAATGCTCTACTAGCTTGCTGCGACCATATTGATGAACATCATAGAAGGCAGTGAAAAATATTGCAAATTGGAACAAAAGAGAAAACAGAAAAAAGGAAGAGAAGTCCCATGGACTCTGAAACCTACTGGCAAACTTGTCACTTGGCCTTTTCTTTAACCACCGCTCAGAAATGCTATCTTCCAGCTTACTGAGATGACTAACCGCATACTGCTCCGAGACGAAAAAATAAAATGTAAA
>JAOVYX010004523.1:0-10176 GCA_035668315.1 Drosera spatulata
CTCCTCCCCCGCCGCCCTCGGCCCCTCTTCAATTGGATTGGTACAGACCAGGGCACATCCACCATTAGTAGGATTCCCTCAAGGTTTATTCTATAGTGGCATATCCGATATTCAAACGACACCCTAGACTGCAGCTAGAAGTCAGAGGCAAGCCCTCGTAGACGTTAGATTGACACCAATCCATGAAAGGCCATCCTCTACTGCAAGCATAATGGCCAAAATTGAACTCCCTGCACATCAACAGTCATCTCTACCAGAGACTATAGTGGAGTACAAACTAAGACAACTGGATCATGAGATCTACAACATGCATCAGTGGACAACGGATGCATTCAAGGACCTTCTTGATAGACTTGAACCAGTTGCTGATGAGTCGGAAGCTAAGAAGACTACCCGAACCTAATACTTTACAAACTTCCACGACTCTCTCTCTAACATGGCTGATGGACTCATAGACCAAGTTCAAAGGGCTAATGCCCTAAATCTTCAGCAGCAATAAATGCTAACAAGAAGGGGGAGAAGGCAGAAGAAAAAGGCAAAGAGGCAGCAAGGACATCTAGGGAGAAAGCAGCAGAGAAAGGAAAAGAAGCAAACGAGCTCAAATGAAAATCAACACCAGTAGTAGAAGGAGAAAGGGCTGTAAAGCTGCAAAGGCATTAGGGAGAGAGGTTATCAAGCCAAAGGCCTCAGGGGGAGAGGTCATCAAGGCACAGATCTCGAGAGAAGCAGCCTCACGGGGAGAAAAGAAGACACCATAGAACATCAGAGTATCAGCCTCATAAGGGCAGCAAAGACAGTAAGCATCACAAGCAAAAAGGATATATCCTTTGCTACACATTAGTATAAGAAATTAGGTTAAGATTTTTTCTTAAACAATGTAGTTAGTTAGTAAGCTTGTTGTTTTACTTAGACATTTTCTTAGCATCAATTTAGGGGGAGATTGATAGGAATGTGCAATCCCTCCAGTTGTATAGAAATTGATGAACAAAACATAGAAGTATTAACCATGATGTTGTTAGTGTGCTTAGGTCAAAAATTAATTAGGGATCTGCAGTCTAGGGTAGATACTAGAGAGCAGACGGCCACAGATGGAGAGCATTGTGGGCCATCGGATGCAGACTAATACAAAGAATTTCGACAAGGCAGTTAAGGCATGCATGGACAACAAAAGACCTACAAATGCTTCAGGATCTGGGATTAATTCTGCAGACAAGGGCTAACACAGCAATGCATGGATTGCATCAGATCTGGGTGCAGAAAAGGTTGGAGCAGTGACTGTGTACAGACGAGGTCTCAACGGTACTAAGTGCGGACTGAGTTGTAGTATAGCAAAGATGGTTGCTAAGGTTGGGATAGAAGTCTGAGCATTGATCAAATCGAAGATTTGAGGTTCAAAGTTACAGTACGAGGATCAAAAAAAGGTGAACTATCAACATCAATGAAAGAGTCACATGTGACAAGCCGTCACAATCAGGTTAAGTACACAAGTCACAGGTTCATTCCCTCAGCCTATAAAAGAGGATCAAAGAGCTCAAAGAACAGTGCTGTTGAATGAGAATGTACAAAGTGTGCAAAACCGAGACAAATACTCAAAGTGCAAGTCTCTCCTGCAAACATTCTTGGTAGTCTGCAATGGTCATCAATGTATTGAAATCAATTATTCCGTTGTATTACCTACAAAAAAAATTAAAACAACCTATTTACCTCCCCTCCTCCTCTATGTTGTACCTATGGATCATACACTTCTATCCTTTGAGTAAAAACCTTTGCTGCCTCGGTGATTTCCTCAAAGTGTTTTGCTTATCACTAATTTCAAGGGATTTAATCCAACAATCTTCCCCTAAATTGATAATAGCAAAATATTTCTTGACTTACACAGAATGTGAATTTTTCTATTGAGTTAAAGATTTGTTGTTCATGAAGTTGAGCTGACTACTTTGGCATCGCTTTCTATCTCCTCCATCTACTATAGGCCTAGTCACCCTTTTTTCTGCTCTTTGAATCTCTAGGTTGTGATCTGGACCTACCCCCGCTTCTGGTGCCTCTCTGTTCATCCTTTCTTTGTTGTTGTTGTCCACCCCTCTGGCCCTGAGAGCTCCTTCCCCTCTGTTGCTGTGTTCCCGATGTCCTATGCTGACTCTCAGTTCTGTGTTATTGTTCAACAGACTCCCTATATAACTGTATGGTATCCTTCTCTTTTGATCTTCTCTTCCCTTTCTCTTTAACCCATTGTTGTTCCCTCTCTGCTTGAGTCAACTTGACCACTTCTTGTGCAACTATTTCTGTTGGAAAATATATTCTTGCTAGCTCTGTTGCATGTTATAGGAGAAGCTATTTTGATACCTCTACTTCCAAGTCCTATTTCTTTTTCCTCTTTTTTTCATCACCAATTAGGGGGATGTTCTCAACTGTGTCCTTCAAAGACTCATGTGCAGAGTGAATGCCTTTCAGCTTGGTTGATGTCTCATTTTTATGTGCTTCAATGGTTGTCATGATATCATCAAGCCTTTGATTCAGATGAAACCAATAATCTTCCTGTCTATCAATCAGGGAATTTAATTTGTCCCTGGTTATGTCCAGGTCCTTTGGTTGCTTCTTTTGATGAGTATCCATAGTGATCTACATGGTCTTTTGAGCAGCTCAAACCTTCTGAGTTACTTTATCTGTGAGCAAGCTAAAAAGGGCAAGCTGAGCAACCTTGCTATTGGTTCTCTTGTGCTTCTTCTCAACCTCTCTTAGGGTGTATGTAGTGCATCGAATTATCTCTTGTGTCTCATCAACAAAGTGTTTTTGAAGCTTGAGTGTGAGGAGTTTGATAACAGCTTCAAATTCCCTTTTGAACTGCTCTTACCGTGTTGTCATGTTGTATATTTCTATCAGCATAGCGTATGAGGTGAGAGTCTCTGGAGCAGGCAGTCTGACTGGACTGATAGGTGGGGCTTCTTGTGTCTCAATAAGCCTAGGTTATGGCTCATAATGAGTGGCAAGGAAATCTGGTACAAAGGGGACTGTTTCTTGCCTGATAATTTCTTGTTTGTCCTTCATCTGCATCCTGATCTTCCATCACTTCAGTGAGAATTTGATGTGTTACAAGTGGTTGGTTGTGTATCAGTTTCATTGAATGAGTCAAGGAGATTTCTTGTTGTTCTGACAGTCCTTTCTGATGATGGATCTTTCACGGTCTCCTCTAGTTCCTGAGCAAACTAGCTTTGAGAAGCTGTTATAGGCATATCACTGATAATCAGAGATAGGTTTTGGAAGATTGACTCCTTCCTACATAGGAGTCCACATCAATAATGTTTAGGGAGTTTGTGAGACAATTATCGATATTCGGATGATGACCTATGGTTCTAAAATAGGCTACTCTTCTAAGGTTGATTCATCCTGAAATTCGGGATGTAGCTTGCTGTGAGACTAGAAGGGGGTGAATAGTCTCTCTTTCGAACCTTACTGTCAAACTAAAGTTAGTTGAACAGTAGAGTTGTTTTTTATCTTAATACAAAAATGCGGAACCTTACTGCAGTAACGTTGGTTCCCTTTAATTTATTGTTGTTCGAACTTGATTAGCAGTAGGGTTAAAGGTAATAAAAATAGTAAGATAAAAACACGAAGGCTTTTATACTGTTTAAAGTATATATCTAAAATACGGTTGTATCCCTTACTTCAGTCTTTCCCTTGATTATCAATGTGATAAATAAAGAAAATAGCAGACATGTGATTATTTTAGGCTCTGAGTCAACCTATCACTTTACAACGTGTAAATGACAATACAAACCGATTACAAGATATTCCCTTCTCCTCACCAGGACTCGAAATAGCCTCTTGAAATCATTTGTCTAACACTAGTGCTATTCAACCCTGCTTTCAATAGGTAGCTCAGATCTTTAACTATCAACTTCTTTCTGAGCTCACTTGAAGCCTTACTGCACTTGTTTTCTAGAGCAAAGGAGATTTAGATATTCAAAGGTTGTGAAATCTTGGGCATTGCCCCTGTATTTATAGGCAATCCCAAATTTCTAGCTGTTGTTAAACTCATCCTTTCTTGAAAATGTCACTTTCATGTCATCCTGGAACCATATTCACAAACCCGTGACCTCTGGTGTTGATGTAGAGAAGTACGCTGACACAGCACAAAAGGCAACTCGTAAACTTTGACTTCTTGTGAACCCTTCTGTAGTAACCTTACAGAAGCAATTCAGGATCAAACTTTCCTTCATCTGGACCCTTCTGTTGAACTCAACCTTACTGTCCTTCAGCCTTGCTATAGTAACCTTCTTCGGCTAGAAGCAATCCAAGATCAACTATTCCTTATTGCAGAAGCCCAATTGCCTCATCCTTATTGTCTCTTTACTCATGACCTCAATGCTGCCAGCCTTGTTACATGCCTTTGAACCTGCCTTACTGCTTTCCTCTCTAAACTAGCGTTGCTACATTCCTCTCTGAACCAGCCGTACTATGCTCCCATTGCAGGCTCACTTTCCAAGCAGATCAGTCTCTGCCTTAGTATATACTGGGACATTCTAAGACTAGAGTTTGCTTATCACTCAATTTCTTTGTATCATTGATTTGACTCAACACTTCCTTTGCTGAGTGTGGTTCTTCTGCTGCCTCAACAGAACGACTTTGCCGAGTGCCTATGAGTGATGTTTCCCTTATACTTTCATCTTCTAACATGATAACTTGATGCTTGAATATACTCCCTCGCTATGTTGATGTAGATTCATCTAGCTGTCCATCTCTCGATTAATTTGAAGTGAACTTACTGAAATAGGGTAATTGTCTATGCTAATCTCCCCCTGAGTTTGCGTTTCTGCGTCTATCATTGTCAAGTTAGTTGAAAGTTGTGCTTGTGATGTAGGTCCTTTTATCATCAGAGGTGGCTCTTTTGCTTCTATTGATTTTCTAATCCCTTCTTTCTGCTGCTCTTCCTCTGCGAGGGTTGTATTGTCAATCAGCTTGTCTAGATCATCCTCATCATTGTCTACATCATCCCTCGGAGGAGCATCGTCAGCATCTCCTCCTCCAGCTACTTCAGCTGTAGCTATGCTAGCGTCACTAACCTTTCGGATGTGATAAAGAGCCTTCTTGTTGAACTTTTCCATCATTTCTTGGATCTTGACGTGTAGCGGTTTATCAATGATGAACTTTTCTGATATAGTGGCTTTAGAGTCCGTTGTTTCAACCCTTTGATCAGTGGAGCTTTCTTGTACTCTTCATCTTAGTACCACTACGACATGTGGCTCCCTTTTCTCCATAATCTCTTGTCTTATGCTCTCCATAAGTGCCTTGAGTATTGCCTCCTCCTATGCTTCATCAAGGATTTTTGATTGATATGCAAGAAGTTTCGTGGCTTCATCTGTCATCATGGGTGTTTTGATAGTATATAGGAACTTTCCCTTTAGAAGAATTCCGCTCTTTGACTTCTTCTTTGGTCTCCTATCATCATGATGAAACCAGACCTACCTTTTTAGGAATGATTAGGGCTGTTAGAGCAGTCTGCTGAACTGGAGTGATGGCAAGTTTTGCTATTGTAGTGGTCTGTGGAGGCTTTGCTATGGTTCCGACTTCTGCTTGCATTATGGTGGCTGTCAAAATCTGAAGTCTAGCTGTTTTAACCGTACTTTCCTTATCTGTCCTAATTGCTAAGGCTCTTCTCCTAATCATTGGTGTTGTAGTTTGTGATTGCTCTATCATTGTCTCCTTTTTTTCTACTGTCTCCTTCTCTGCTAGGCATGTGACCTTTCAGATGCTAATCCTCTAAGAACCAACTTGAGTAAACTTGTAAGATGAGGATGACATTTCTTCTTCTTGATAATTTCAGTTGTCATCCTTGGCATTTTGTTTACTAGGTTTTGCAGACTACCTCATACTCCTTGTGCCTCAAACTACATCTTCTCAATGTTTGCCCCAGTAATTCTTGTAAGTTCATCGATGACTTGCTTTCTTACCTTGATGTTGAATTGAAGTTGCTCTATCAGCTCATTCCTCATGCTAATGATCAGATGGTCATCATTTTCACTTATCGATACTCCTTGTAACTCTTTGAGCTCCTGTTCCTTTTCCTCTAATTCTCTTATTGCACACCTTATCTGTTCTTGTCTTACATGCTTTAAGATAAGAACAACATTCATTCTTTTCAAGAGGTCTATAAGTAGAGTTTCATATAGTGATGGTGTTACATCTTGTAATAAACCAGCTTCTTCTACTTCTCTTCTCCCTTATAAAGTGTATACATGAGCTTCTAGTAGTGATACCAAGTTTCCAAACCTTTCAAATAAATGGTCAAACTCCTTAGGTTTTTCGTCATCAGAAACTAGTGCTTGCTCCAATATGTCCTCTTTAATGTTGAGTGCCTTCTTTGTAAACTTGCTAGTATACTTTGTTTCTCTTCGGCTTGTTTATTTGCATAAATAGAAGCTTTGGAGGTATCTCTTCACCAAAGGAAGAGTAGAAAGGTTCTTTCTATTCGGTAACAAGGACATCAAACTCATGTTTCTCTTATAGAGGAATCTTAGTGATCGGTGGTGGCTGCTTAGGTCTGATGATTTTAGTTTTGCTAGTTGATTGATCCCTTTTAGTTGGTTCAGTAGAGTCATCTTGTCTTTTTACTGGTGGTTGCACTTCTGATATTTGTGACTGGACAGCTTGATTTGTTGTAGCAATCTATATTTGATTTCCCTCCAGCTGGGTTGGTTCCATTTTTTATGGTATAAGGGCTGGTTGAGAAGTGCTCCTCCTTTGATCTTTATCTAACATATCAGCCTCTACTTCGATCACTGTGCAGCTCTGTTGGATACCTTCATTTTGTTCGCGCTGTTGGTTTATTATTATTTGCTCTATTGGAACTATCACCATCTGTTCTGTTGAGTCCCTCTGTGTTACTTCTTCAGTCTGCTTTGCTGTGGTTGGCTTCAGGAGTGTCTGTGATGCCTCCTTAGGGATATTTCCTTGATGCACTGTCTGTTCTGCCTCCTTTGTTGATTGTGTTGCTTCGTGAGATGGCATTGTTGAAGTTGTTGATGTTGATGACTCTATTGGTGGTTGTGATGGTTCATTTTTTCTTTGTTCTACTGAATAGTTGTTTCTTTGGTTTCTATTGTGCTAGTTTTATTGCTTTCCTCTTTGTTGGCTTTGTAAGCACCTTCTTTGGCTCTTGTGTTGGGATGGCTTTCCCCTATCTTTCTTTTCAAAGGCAGTTGGGGCTTTTCTCATGAGCTTGAGGATTGAAGCCCCTGCCCTTTTATTTGCATTGATTGCCACCCCTTTTTTTGGGCTGACCTTTAGCTTCTTTCAGATTAGAAGACTTATGAGCCTGCCAAAGGCGTAATCTTTCTTGTCCTTCATCCTTTTTGAGAATAAGTTGAACACAAGCTTACTCCAATTTAGTTTCTCTCCAAACACAAGACCCGTCATTATTTTCAGCTGCTCTTGATTTACGTGGTCTTTTGAACCTTCCACCACCAGAAGGCACTTCTTAAGCACATCAGCTAGAGATTCATACTTCTCTTGGAAGTATTTCTTGATAAGTTGCCCCTTTTCAGGTATGTATGTCATTATTTTCTACATTACTTCTTGGATCCTTTCCTCAGTGATTTTACTTGGCAGAATTTCATCCTCATTTAACTCAAATATTTCAGCAATGTCCTTAACCATCCATACAATCCCAGTTCCTCTTATCATTATTCTGATCTGCTGCCCATCTTCACTGACCTTCACTGTGTCCAGAAACTCCTCCACTTCATGTACTAGAATCCTTGTGTCTTCTCTCAGAAGTACCTATGAACCTGCATCGATAGGAATTTGGGTGATCCCCTTGATCCTCGCGGAATAGTTTGTGGCTTCATCGAGTAACAAGACATTTCCAGTCTCGATCTCTGAAGTCTTGGAACCTTTCTTTGCCATTATGGTTAGATGAAATCGAATAGAACTGAAGAAATTAACAATAGTAAGTACAAATGGAAAATAGAATTTAAACAAGAAACTACTTCCATCTTCGATTTTGAGACTCAGAATTCTTTTAACATTTGCTTGAGATCTAGGCTTAGTCAACAAAGTAAGAGAGAGCGTTCCAGATGAGAATGATCGTACAGTATGAAAATTTTGGTAAGGCATATGTATTTATAGGTTAAAAGTAACTGATAAGCATAGAAATCACAACGGCTAAAAATTTCTCAAAATAGAATTATAACCATTGGGATTTGAAAAGAAAGTTTCACGAGTCATCAACAGAGTTCATTGGTATAGTGCTATGATGTCTGTGTAAATACACATATTTTATTTATGTTAAACCTATTGTTTTGTCGCATTTGAGTTATTTATTTTATGTTTTTAGTTTAGTTTAAGTTTTTGGACATGGATACTTTTGTTTGTGTGTTTTCATAGTAGATTTGATCAAGAAGAGCAACTTTTGGCAATTCGTAAAAAATAGATGAAAACTCTTGAAGATGATCGTGATGAACTATGATGATTTAACGATCGTTCATGTTGATTTCGATGATTTCTTGTGACACTTATATGCATTGGATGATGATGTTAATGTTCAAAGTCATTTGGAGCTGTTTTGGAGCTAAACCGATGCGTTTGAGGCTTATTTGAGCAAGAATGATCCATAAAAGTTAAACAGCGCCTAGATGATGATTTAAGGCCATTTTGAGGGTGCAAATGATGTCATTTGAAGTGTTTTATGATGATATAAGGTCTACATAAGGTATACCATCAATTAGGATGGAATTCGAAGCAAAAAATGATGTTTTTGATGATTTTCTGAACTGTAACGACCGTTACACCCCTTGTAACGACCGTTACAGTCATAAAACTTGAATATTTCAACAACCAACCAATGTAACGACTGTTACAGGTGCCCTGTAACGGTCATTACACAAGTCAAATGTCCAGATTCAGTTTGTTTAGTTCAAATTTCAAATTGTTTTCTGCTTTTCTATAAATACGCGTGTATTTTCTTCATTTTAAGGGAGATTAGGGGTTGCTTTCCTAGGCCTTTCGGCCTCCCTTCTCCATTCAAAATCCTAATTTAGATTATTGTTTTTTACGCTTTTGGAGACCGGATCTTGGTGTAATGCTTTGGATCTCTTCACTTCGTCATCGTATCTTCGTTCTTCTACGCTGTATTATCCTTCTTTCTCTGTTTATTTACAGTTATGGTCCTGATGATGGGTGTAATGATGATGTATGTGATAATGATTGATATAATAAGTGAGTAATCATATGGTAGGGATAAATTAATGAAATTCTAGCTAATACAGATCATGAGATGAGATAGATCACCAAAATCAGTTTGTATGTTAAGATTGATGCATGAAATCTGACCTTAATCCATTATATGTTTTGAAATCAAATAACTTGTTCACCTATTGAGGAAATAAACTAGCTATTAATCGTGCTAAGTGATTATATTGGTAGCAAAATAATAATTCATGATTTAAGCTCATTGTCCTGACGTTATGATTGATTGCATGTGAACATGATAGTTTAAGCTCGTTGCTATTAATATTCTTGTTTGGTTTATTCTCTTGCTTTGATTCAATTTATTTGATTTTAGCATATACGACCTCATCAGTATGTTAGGGATAGATAGATTAGGTTAAGCTCATCGGTAATTAACAATCTAACGAATGTGATACTTTGTGCCCAATGGTATCACGGTCACACCTATCTAAATAACGAATCTATATGATATTCATCCATGATTGATCCTAAAAAGTTAGAACGTAATTAATCAACCTCCCAATCTTTTTATCACATAAGAAAACCTCAATCCATTTCTTTCCTAAGTTTAGATTATTTTAGTTTATATTCAATCATTTAATTAGTTTCATCAGTCAAAAGCAAAACACCCCATCTTAGTTTTCATATTTATAATTGTTCTTTATAGGGACTAGAAAAGAAGAATAAATAATATTCTGACCGTCCCTGTGGGTTCGACCCTTACTCCCACTACTGTATTAATTTAATTTTTTAGAGTATAAGTGAGTGTATAAAAATTTTAATTTGACGTGCCTACGACAACACGCATCATGCTACCTTGCTTTACTGTGTTACCCAGCAGTGTGACTATATGTTACTTTGTGACTACCTATAAATCATGCTCCATCATTCCTAATATTCTTCTAAAGTGAACACACTTTCTCTCATCAAGGGGTTTTGTAATTCTCAGAG
>JAOVYX010004524.1:0-10175 GCA_035668315.1 Drosera spatulata
GTTGAATAGGCTAATTGATCAAAATTCGATTCTGTTATAAAATTATGAATCAAACTCTACGGAGAAGAAACTTATAGTTCTAACTGACAGTTCTTGATCTGATTTGTTGGTTGTATGAACACCAGATAAAACATAGGAAACCTTAGTTCAGGGAGAAAAACTCACGGGACAGCACAACAAATCCACTATTACAAAACAGATTACAAAAGGTTTTCAGGTTCACCTTTCGACCTTTGAGTTTTTTTGGATCACTCAGCTAACCTTGTTACAACACAAAATCAAGATCACAACTGGTCTCTTAAGGGGTTTCAGGTTCACCTTTCAACCTCTGAGTTTTCCTGAAGCACTCAGTGAACCGTATCAAGTAAGAATTTAAGTATCTGTTAAACCTCACAAAAACTATGGAGAAATCCAATCAACCGAGGATGATGATGGATCCCAAAAAATCCCCAATTTTAGAAGTCTCTTAATCGCAGGGAGAACCGAGAGCGGATGGTTCTTAAATCTTGAAGCTTGCAGTTGAGATGAACTTGCAAAGAGAGTGTATGTACTGAAGGATGAATGAAATTCAATATCATCTTCTAAATCCTCCATCTCCCTATTATAGATCCTGGATGGCTTGGAAAATAAGTCAGATAGTACGGGCATTCCAGTGTATCAATTACTTCAACAGACTTCTAACCAGACTTTAACAAAGTCTGTTGAACCAGTCTATGTAGCGCAGTGGTCTGAGGTAGTATCGAAGTTTGTTAGCCTTCGTCTGTTCCATTCTCACTAGTCTGTTTGAATTCCTTTGATCCACTACTGTAGTCTGTTATTAAAGGCAATAGTCCTCTGATCTTTATTGAAGCACAATTAAGCATATATCTTCGGAACTCTGTAACACATTAGGCATAGAACAGATAGCAAGCTTCTCAATCTTTATCTGAACTCTGTTCCCTGAGCAATGAAACTCTGATACCATGAAGTCTTCTCAGCCAGTCTGATTTACTCGGCACTTCAATGAAGTCCTTTCTTCTCCAGAACTCTGACTTTCTCAAGTATTTCCTAGGACTATCAGATCTCTAATACTAGAGGTATAGAGTCTAATGACAGATAATATGCATAGAACAAAAACAAGTATTTTGACACATCAAATCATCAATGGTGACAGACATAGGAATTAAGGCATAAGTCTGATATATTTCTTTAATCTCCCCTAAGTCTGATTCACCTCTTCATGTGGTAGCTTGGCTTCTTCCATTCCCAGTTTAAGGCTTCTAATGGCTGTTCGAGGAGTCATGGGAATATTGGAGGCTGCTCCATATAGCTGTCCTTAAGGAAAACTAACTAAAGAGGGGTCTTCAGTTGTCTGCTATAATCCAAATGATGATTATGGAGTGAATTGTACATGGATTGGTGAGACTTCCCTTTGTAGACATGTTGAGGTAGCGTCTTCTAGCAGATGTCTTCTAAGTGCTGAAAGAGTCATTTCCTTTGATGTGCTTTCTTCTGCAGTCTGCTCTTCAACATCCGGGATTTGCAGTTCTTCCATGTCTTGCATCAGTTGTGTAAGTGAAGGTTGAGGAAGTTGCTTGACTACAGGCAGTGACTCGATTGTAGGAGTGGTTTCAGGTGCCTCAGTTGCATTCATTCGCCCGTCTGCAGAAACTTGCTCTACTGCAGAGACTAAGCTCGTTTTCTTTTCTGTAAATGCTGAAGTAGTCTGCTCCTTTTCTGCAATGTCCTCGACTGTAGAGAATAGGGCAGTTTGCAACTCTGCCTCGTCTACAAGTGTCTTAGCAGTAAGGTCCTCTGCCTCTGCTGCAGCCACTGAGGTAGTCTAGTCTTGAGACTCAGTCGTCTACTCTACTGCAGCTGTCTCCTCTGCGGCGGTGGTTTGAGTTGTTGGTTCTGCTGCAGTGGTTGGAAGGACTCTTTCCCTAGCAACTTCATCAATGAGCTCGTCATCAGTGAGATTATCTCCACCCTGATCTTCATCTTCACCATCATCATCACCTCCTGGAGATGGTGGTCTGCCCAAGTCTGGTCTGGAGAGGTACTCCTGGACTTCAAGTGTTACAGCTCGAACATGCTTTTCAATTATTCTTTTGAGCTCTAACCTTACTTCTGCAGAATGGATAAACTCAACTTGATGCAGTTGAGCTTGTCTGTGCCTTTCAGTCTTTCTTGTGGAGTCCTTCCATTCCAATACTCCACTAAAAAGGATGTAGGGCTCTTTCGGCCTATCCTTTGTTTGAACGACCTTTTGTTGTAGTAGGACCATCTACTCAATTTCTCCTTCCGTCATGCCTGTGATATCCCTTATCAGTGTTTTGGATCCATCTGGACGAACGGTGAACAGCTGTCGAGGTCCTGATGGAATCAATTTTGGTATGTTGCTCTTTGAGGTCTTTATCTTCTTGGAAGGAGCAGCTGGAGGTAGTGTAGAAGCTACTCTCTTCTGCAGCCTAGTCTACGAAGTAGTCTGCTGCTGAGTTGTCTGTTGAGTGGCTCTTTGCAGTGCAGCCTCTTTGTGGATCGTTCTGCATCTGCTTCAAGAGCTTAATCCATTTCTCCATTCTTCTACAAGCTGTTCATCTTCTGTTGTGGGAATTGGCTTAAGTACACTGCTCGTTGTGGTCTTCTTCCTCCTTAGTTTGTGTTTCTTGGCAAATTCTTGCAACATTGCCTCCTTTTGAGGCTTTCCAAGAGAGCATCAGTTTGTGCTCTATGCTCTTGGACCTTCCTTCTCAGCTCTTCAACGTATTGAAGTGCTTCTTCAAATTTTCTTCTTTCCTCTGGGACTTTTGCTTATTCCTCAATAGTTCGAACTTCTTCTGCAGTCCTTACTTGAATGATCTCCAACTCATCATCATCATCTGCATAAGGAACAAGAGATATGTCAATGTAGGGAATCAAAGTTGTTGATGTTGGTGTACCTGCTGTGTCTTCATTGATTGTGATCCCAGCTGTTGCAGTAGGGACTTCTTTTGGAGTTGAAGTATCAAGGGTTTACAGTTTTGCTTCAATATCCTCAATCTCCTTTCGTGTGAATCCCTTCGCAAACATTTCTCTTCTGAATTCAGCTTGAGGACCCTCCTGAGTTTCTTCAAAACTCATCATTGAGCTTAGTATGAATTGTTGCAGGTCTTCGTCTGCACCTCTCCTTATGAACTCGAGAGCTACGTTCGAGTCATGTAGAGTTGCTACTTTCAGAATCTTTGGGGAAAGTGTTCTTGACGATGAACCTTCCTCAACTGTGGTGATTGGATATATCATCTGTTGTTCTACAGGTTCTTCGTTCTGCCGCTCGTCTGCAGCTTCTTCAGTTGTCTGTACTGCTCCAAGTGCATCGCCCGTCTGCACAATAGCAAGTGCAGTAGTGGTCTGCACGTCTGCACTTTCTTCTCCAGTTTGTATGTCTACAGACTGTTCTTCTTCCTCCCCTTCTTGCAATTGGTTCCTTTGATTCTTCAGAGGATTGGAGCATTAGCTTCCTTTTTGGAGGCTTGACAACCTTAGAATCTGCTATTTTCTTGGGCTTTTCAGCCCTCTACTGCACTGCATTCTTTGCAGTAGGCTTTGATGGTGGTTGTGATTGTGTTGTAGTGACTTTTCTTGCTTTTGCCAGGCTTGTTAGCAATTTGCCAATCTTTTTGATGTCAATTTGCTTCGACACCATCCATGGCCTTCCTTGAGAATCAAACAGCTTCAACTTATCCTTCAGAATGATGCTCAGTAGTCTGCCATAGAGAGGTTGTCTGGCCTCTACTGCACTGGATAGTTGATACATCATCAAGCTAGCCAAGTTCACCTGGTGATGCATCAAGATGGCACACATGATCTCTTGCTGATCTTTGTGTGATCTGATCCTTTGAGTACTCCCTGGACATCATAGTTTTCTTGAATACGTCTGCAAGGAACTTGTGTTCCTTTACCAAGAACTTCTTCATCCTTCTTATCCCATCTTTTTGATGTTCAGTTCCGAGCATCGTGAGCCATCCGTCTGTGATTACACTAAGGGAAATCACCCTTGAGCCATTATTGTGCAGTCTGAAGATACGAGCCATGTCATCCACAATGATTTGAATCACTATTTTCTCGTGAATGTAACTGATTTCTTGGAAATTCCTCGAAACCCTAGCCTTTTCAATCAGATCCATAACTTCTTTGTCAAAGATGTGGCTAGTGGTCTCGCACAAGTACTTCAGTCTAGCTTCTAGGATCGATTCTCCAACTTCTTTAACTTTGTCAGACTCGTGCGTGAGAGTCTCAAAGACAACAACCACACCTGTTTGTAAATCTTTCTTTGCAGGGCTCACTTGTGGCCTTGATTATTTGGTGGGTATTGAAGAAGTGGATTTGTCGGCCATTTTGTTCGAAAGTGTTAAGATTCGCAATGTTTTTCAGAAAGAGTTTTGAATTGAGAGTTTGGAAGTGATCAGAAGGAGAATTGAGACAATTAGGGTTTGCCTCTCACTCGGGGGAGAGAGAAAAAGAGAAAAAGAATTGTAAAGTGAATTCTGAAATGATTTCTCTCCTTTTATAGTTATTGTAGATTTTAACCGTTTGAAATAAAAAAAAGATAACCGTTACACAGTTTCCTAAAATTACTCTTCCCATTGCGAAAATCAAGCAGTAGAGTGACACTTGTCTCTAGTCTGCATGGCTTGTGCAGTAGAGGAGGAGAGGAAAATCACTCGTCTGCATCACTTGAAAAACACTGAGTGTGTTTTCAGGTAGTCTACTCGTCTACATCAACACATGCAGTAGAGCAGTAGAGTAAAGTTGCTCGTCTGCACTCTTTGAAACCATTAAACCCATTTTAAAAATCCTAATTTGTCTAACTTGTAGACATAATTTGGATGTTCAAAATCTTCAAATCCAGGAGGCTACTCGACATAAGCTTCCTCCTGTAGCTTTCCATTGAGGAAAACGCTTTTGACATCCATTTGGAAGACTTTGAAGTCTTCATATGCAGCATATGCCAGGAACATTCTTATGGCTTCCAATCTTGCAACTCGGGCATAGGTCTCATCAAAATAGATCCCTTCTTCTTGAAAATACCCTTTGGCCATCAATCTAGCCTTGGTTCTGATGATTATTCCATTTTCATCAGATTTGTTCTTGAAGACCTACTTGCAACCAACAACGAGATAGTTCTTTGGTCTTGGCACGAGATATCATACTTGATTTCTTTTGAACTCATTTAGTTCTTTCTGCATGGCATCTATCCAGTTAGGATCACTGAGAGCTTGATTAATTGTTTTAGGCTCTATTTCTGAAATAAAGCAAGCAGGCAGGCATTCCTTTGTGGTTGCCCTCCTCGTCTGCACTGTGGTCGCCCTCCTCGTCTGCCTTTGTCCTCATGCTGGTCAATGGCAGTTTCTTCCAGTTTTTGCTCTGCTGCATCTTGTTGTGGGTCTGCTACATCTTCTTTGCCTTCAGGGACTACAGACGACTCTGCCTTTACTGCAGGATCGCTTTCCTCGTATGCATCTTGTTCATCATCTATACATGCACATTCCTCGTCTAGGACATTAGCAGTACGTACAGATGACTCAAATTCATCCAAAGAAACATGAACTAACTCTTCTACAGTTTATGTTTCTTTGTTGAATACTCTGAAGAGTTTACTGCATGTGGAATATCCTAGAAATATCCTTCACTTGTCTTAGGGTCAAATTTCCCCAAGTGCAGTCTATCATTGTTGTGAATATAACATTTACACCCAAATTCGTGAAACTACTTAAAGATTGGTGTCTTTCCTTTCCATATTTCATATGGTGTTTTGTTATGTTGTTTATTAATAAGGCATCTATTTTGCACATAACAAGCAGTGTTTACTGCTTCAAGAAGCTCTTTGAAAGGTCAGCATCAGAGCATTGTTCGAGCTGCCTCAATGAGGGTTCTATTTTTTCCTTTTTACAACACCATTTTGTTGTGGTGTTCGAGGTGTAGAAAAGTTGTGCTTGATGCCATGATCATCAGAGTATTTGTCAACCCCTGATTGATCAAACTCTGCGCCATGATCACTCCTAATTGTTACCACATCATTTTGCACTTGTCTAAGGTACCTAGTTAGCAGACTACAAGTTTCACTTTTCTTGCGCAGGAAGATTACTTAAGTATATCTCGAGTAATCATCTACAATTACTAGTGTGTATTTCTTCCTGCTCAAGCTATATCACATTTGCCCGTCGTCTGTAGCTCCTGAAAACATAGAGAAGAGAAAAACACAGAAAAATAGTAAACGTGAGCCATATGAGCTCAATAACGTGTCGGTCCTCTTATCAGGGGTTACACGAGAGGAGATGGTAAGAAAAGAAAAGAGAAATGACCACTTAGGTACTTTGATCCAGCACTCTGGAACGCATTATACCAATCTAGCATTCATAATTATCATCTCAAAAACACAGTGAAAACAGACCATAGATACCCTCAGTGTCATAATTGTGCCCTTGGCGAGATTTATTCAATTTCAACTTATCAAGCTTATTCCGCTTTAGCAAAAGGGACATCCGCGAAAGAGGATCAGGTAAACCAGAGCAAGGTCTCTTGCAGTCAGTTTTCCACATACCAAAACGACCTCACAGAGTCGATAAAAGAATGTCATCACCAAGTCATTGTATAACACAAACGACAGATACAACGCCCTTTGTGTTTTATACTATGGAGTTATCTCACCAATTATGGATTTACACTCCTTTTACACACTCGTCCTCTTTATACCAGCAGTCAAGACATAACACAAACACACACATCATCTGATACTTGTTTTGATTGTCCATGATGATGATTTTTAAATTGAATATCATTAGTGCTATTTGTGAATGTTTGGAGTTGTTTTGGGATGTAAACGATCATTCTCGGTCCAGAAGGCTCTCACATGACATCCCGACCTCTGGGACGGGCATCGCGACATCTGAAATGGGTATCCCGATCTCTGGAATGGGCGTCTCGGCCTCTGGAACGAGCTTTCTGGCCTCTGGAACGGGTGTCCTAGATTCTGTCCAACATGACCTCTCGACATACTTAAATCTATAGCCTTTGGTATACAAATCCAAAAATTATTCCATAAAATTTTGCCTAAACTAAACTCCACAATCTTTCCATTAAATCAAAGCTTCTATCATAAAAACTCATCAATAATAGCAGTTAATTATTTTAAGTTTATATTTTTTGCTAATTTGGATAGTTTGACCTTATTTCACTAATTAGCTCATAACTCTCCGCACACAACTCCAAATAATTATTTATAAACGTTTCCAAAAAATATACTTCCATACCTTTCTAGTGATATGAGGCTTGTCTTTTAAAACCTATTATGTAGTTTTATACCAAGCCACAAAGTCATCCTTGTAACCACTTTTTTACAGGTTGATATATCTGCACGTGTTGATTTATATCTTCATATTCATAACTCTAAATCATGATTTATTAACTTCATTAGAAACTACACATGTGAAAATTCAACATATATTAATTTCAGAATTTATCAAAGAGTCTATAATTTTTCATGAAATTTCTAATCACAATGATCACCATCTCTTAATAACGGTGAAGGATCCTCGTCGTACTCGTCTGACCACCTACCTTCTCTTCTTCTCCTCAAACTTTTCATTCTTCTCTTCTTTTGCTTAACTCTAATCTTGCAAGATAAGGAGTACTTTTTTTTGTGTTTTTAAGAAATTTTCAAGGAGAAGAGAGCTTGTATTTATAGGAAACTAAATGAATTAAAATAGTTTAAGTAGATAATTAGTGGATATTTAGGGTAATTATTGGGTAATTAATTTAATTTAGATGGAGTAGAAATTTACATAAAGGAAAATAAGTGCAAAAATTAGATTTAGGTCATTTTCGTATAAATATGGTATTTTTGTATTAAAACCGTATTCTCCGTATTTTCGTAGTACGGTTACATTTCATTTATATTTTGTATTTTTTTCCCTATTATATCGTCAAATAAGTCTTTTAACTTCATAAAATAAATTATAACGTACGATAATTTACTATTCACGTTAGTTATATTGAAACTAAATTTTACGGAATTTTTCGGGTCCTTACACTTATTGTCCCTTTACTCATGTCATCAATGCTGTTAGTCTTACTGCATTCCTTTCGGAACCAGCCTTACTGTTTTCCTCTCTGAACCCGCCTTGCTGTATTTCTTTCTGAATAAGCCTTACTGCGCATCCATTGGTGGCTCACTTTCCAAGCAGACGAGTCTTAACCTTGGTGCATATTGGGACATTCTAGTATCTACTCTAAATTAAAAGAGATGGGTAGGATTCGCTCATATGACAAGTGTAGTTGGGTTTGTCTATAACTCAATTTCTATACATCATGCGTTTGACTCAACAATCTCCCCCTAAATTAATGATAGAAAACCTTATCTAAACAGCAAGAAGATATACATCTTTTCTTTTATTTACATCAAAGAAAACAAACAAACAAAATTTTTAGACACATAAATAGGCTCCTACGCTTTACTACTTTTGTCTATTCGAAGTAGTAGGGTCATCACCATCTCTCTCCTCTTTGTTATGTCCTCGGAGGCACAGGTTTGGGAGAAACAACAGCCTTCTATAAAGTAGTCTACACTGTAGTTTGCTGTGACCCTCCGGTTGAGATTGGCTATGCTCTTTTGCTGATTGTCTGCTCTAAGGCTTGATTGAAGAGATCAAAATTGCTTTTAATGCTCTGTTCAGACCTTTTTACGGCATCCTCCTCCAGATGAGTGTCGACCATACTTTTGTTCAGTAATTGATGTGTGTCTAAACATACATCGTTTTCTTAATCATAGTTACATATTAGTGTGTATTTTAGTCTTAGTTCTAGTCATTTAAGTTCCTTTTACTATTTAGAGCGTCGATGTTGTCGTATTTCTTGTTTTTCTTACAGTGATGAAGAGTTTGGAGCATTTTCGATCGTGAGCTGCTTAGAAGGAGATTTTAAGCTGGTTTTCTGGAATTTCTGGTTGATCGTGAATGAGTTGAGACATGTTTACCATTCGTTAGAGCTTTAAAATCGAAGTATGCAAGTCTATTATCAGGAACGGGCCATGCATATCAAGCACAGGTTATGCAACATGAAGATATCGAGTTCCTTAAGCACGGGCAAAAGAAAACCACGCACATGCCGTGTGCCTTGGCACGGGCCGTGCCACCCACGCACGAGCCATGCGTTCTATAAATACTTCACAATCTTATCTTTTTATTTTGATGAAATTTCGGTTGTTTTACATTTACAATATATACCTACTTCCACAAAGGGAGAAAGGGATGATTTTTTTATCAGGGTTTTTCATCGGAGATGAGGCCGAAATTGCGATGAATTGGTCTCCTCTTGACGCCATTGATGAGCAGTTGATTTCAGACGGTTCCTATCTACGCTCTATTGGATCATCATCATAGCGCAGTTGTAATCGGTTGTTTGTAGACCAATTATCATTGGTTGTTGGGTTTGTACTTCTTCTCTAGATGTTTAGTAATGACTTCTTTCAATTGTTTGTTGAATTTGTCATTTTTATTCACGACTCTGGTAGCGTAAAACTCTATTATGGTATAGTAGTTGGAACTCTTTCATGGATTTTATGAGACGTGATTTCTATATTCAGTAATTTCATGTTCAAGACTTATGGCATCATGTCAATGTGTTGGTTGATTCTTGATTATTGATTCTGTGTATTATGATGGATCACCTTAATACATAGGAGAAGTATGCATGCAGTCAAGTCATTCTCTTTTGGTTGATGATAGTAGCAAATCTATGGGTTAATGTCATTCTCTTTTGGTTAACCTATAATCATATAAAAATGAGCATAATATGATGCTAATCTGTGTTAGGTCAATGTCATAAGGTGTTAGAGAAATATTCATAATGCGGCATGTTTAGTCTATGTCATATTCTCATTTTGACACAGAGTAATTGTGTTAATTTGGTTATTGCATGTTTTATGATAACCAATAGCTAACTTCGATAACTCTTTTTTTGTTGTACATTATTATAAACAACTATCATAAATGAACATGAGAGAAAATGTTAGTCGATGATTAAATCCATGAAGGGTGAAAATTACGATTGTCATACATTTTACCAACTTTGATAAGTACATTTTTAAACAAAAAATAAAATATTTTTTAGTTAAATTGTCTTTTTTATTTTTGTTCCTTTTACCAACAAACCCCCCC
>JAOVYX010004525.1:0-10174 GCA_035668315.1 Drosera spatulata
AGCAATATCTGCTTCACAATGGCATCCACTCCTGCTTGAAGACATCTCGGTCATTTTGGAGATATGAAGAGATAGAGGATAAACAGTTTTTGTTGTCAAGTTTATAAATTTATAATATTCTAAAATTCAATTGAAACATGTTATATGTGAGGTGATATAACACAAAGTTCCATTTGCTATTTTGCCATATTTTGTAACACCATTGAGTGTTTAAGATAACACAACCTTTTTGTTTTATCTGAATACACCTATGTGCCAACAGCATATTTAATATTTCATCCTTCAGTAAACCTAAACATAAGCAGCACCTAATACTTGTGTTGTATATTATTTGCGCATATTATTTGTTGGTATCCTGTTTTACTGGTTTGTTGCTTTGTTGCTTTTTGGTTACTGCTTTGCTCATTTGTTGCTTTGTTGCTTGGCTACTACTTTGCTGCTTAGCTGCTGCTTTGGTGCCGCCGATTTGATGCTGCATTGCTGCTTTGGTGCTGTTTTGGTATGTTAAAGACATCCGCACGATGTTATTGGCATGTTATTGGCATGTTAAAGACATCCGCTTATAGTGTTTTTACAGTTTTGGACATCGTTTTCTTTGTTATTGGCATGTTCATGGATACTCCTTTGGCACATTTTTTCGCAGCTACCATCCTTGTGGAGAAGCGTCTGGTAAATTAAATTTAACACTTAGTTTTATTTTGCCTTTGATTTCATTTTAAATATCTTAATGTATATGATTTCAAGTGATTTTGTAATAATATTTTTTACAGGAGGTGAGTTTGAAGAGGAAAGGCACACAGATGGAGGTGTATGTCGAGACTCACAAGAAGTCCGACGGCCCTAGCGTGGTGGAGGCGATACAGGCGGAGAAGTCGCTGGCAGATATTCCTCTCGTTGACGAGACGGCAACTCAATTTAGGGTAAATTTAATATTGTTTTTTCTTTTAATAAATATTGAATTTCATGTCTTTATTGGTTATTTATAAATGCATTACATTTATTTGTTAACAACGCTGTTGCATTGTAGGATGCATTTTATGAGAGATTTAGTGAGATACCTGAGTCTCAAGTGGATGAGAGCATGGATCCCGAGGATGCGCAGCAGCAGCTTGTGGTTGCCACATCCAAAGCCTATCTCGAGATTGCTGGCATGACGAACGGGAGGGTGTACGGTCTTGGTTCTGCGGCCACTCATTACTATCCTAAGTCCGTGCTCAGCCAGGCAACCAGGACGACATCTTCTCAAACTTTGCCTGAGGATTATTACCGTCTATAAGAAGAAATCGTCAAGTTTACAGACACCGTCGCCACGCAACAGCAGGCCTACAGTTCCCTTCAACAAACGGTTGTCGGGCAATAAGAAGAGACGAACATGCTACGACAACAGACGGCACTTCTCTTTGCCAAGATGGGGATGGATCCTTCAGCAACTTGTCAGGCACAGGCTGAGATCCCTTTGTCTCGATTTCCTCCTCCACCGGACGATGATGCAGGCCCTCCCGAGCAACAGGAAGTCGGATTAACAGAACATTGAGCAAACATTTTTATTGAAAAAAATTTATTATGATTTCCAAACATTGTAATAGAGAGCATTTTTAATTTCATTGTAATTTAACACAGGGATTTCTGCAGTTTCTGTATTTTAAATTTATTTTTTTTAAAATAAAATTATATTTAACGATGGAATCCGTCTCTAAAATATGAAGAAAAATTATGAGATTAGCGACGGATTCCGTCTCTAAAAATAAAATTCATTTTGTTTTTTAAATTAAAAAAATAACAACGGATTCCGTCTCTAAGTATGTGATTAACGACGGACTCTGTCGATAAGTATTTAATATGGTAGCGACGGATTCTGTCTCTAAAAATAAAATTTATTTTGTATTTTGCATTAAACATTTTAGCGACGGAATCCGTCGCTAAGTATTCTTTCATAAAAATAAATATTAACGACGGATTCCGTCGCTAAGTATTTAACATGGTAGCGACGGATTCTGTCTCTAAAAATAAAATTTATTTTGTGTTTTGCATTAAACATTTTAGCAACGGAATTCGTCACTAAGTATTTTTTCATCAAAATAAATATTAGCGACGGATTCCGTCGCTAAATAAGATTCATTTTAATTTCTTTTTACATATTTAAATAATTAAACATTTAGCGACGGAAAGTCTATCCGTCGTTAATATTTTCACTCTGGCGACGGATCCGTCGCTAGTTCAGGCTTAGCGACGAGGAGTTTAGCGACGGATTAGTCCGTTGCTAAATCCGTCGCAGAATTATGTTAGCGACGGATTTTATTTATTTAGAGACGGATTTTTTTCGTCGCTAAATAAAAATTTTTTTGTAGTGTATGTTTATGAATTTGATGTTGACATCAAACCCTACACATATAACTTTTAGATATATAGTAAAAACCTATATATATAACTTCTCTATTTCTGTTTGTGTTTCTATATAAGTCTTTCATTTTATGTTCTCAATGTGTTGATTATAAATTTCTATTTGTTTTATTTTTCACTTGTAGATGTGTTGATTATTTTTCAAGGAGGGGTAGGGGCGATTCAGATGCTTCACAAAGGGCTGCAGATAATTTCATAAGTTCTATTTCCTTTCTTTGATTTTTCGTTCAACTTTCTGAAATATTGAACAATATTCTTTAAAAACAAATATAAGTAAGAGACCAATGATTCACCCCCCTAACACACGACACCATGGGAGAGATAGGGGTGATCAACGACACGCAAAGTCAGGCGTACCTCCAGGCGGCTGGGTGTAAGAAAGGACGCGTCTATGATTTTGGGTCAGACAGCTCCATGTACTACTCGAAGGACACACTATATCCTCGGGTAGAAAGGGGTTTTTCTCGATCGATCCACGTGAATTCGTCGAGTTGAAGAAGAGCAATGCGGGGTTGACATCACGCATTGACGAGCTGACACAGTTGGTCCAACGACTGTCGCAGTAATATCAGTGCGGTAGCAACCCGCTTGATCGGCCTCCTCATCAGTCTAGTGATCCACCGTCTCCTCCGGCGAGTCCGAGCAAACTCATGTCTTCTAAACTTCGATGTTTATAACTTTTTGTAGGATGTTTTGGTTATTTAGACGATAATATATATATATATATATATATATATATATCTAACTTCTTTAATTGAATTATGATATATAACTTGCATGTATAGTTGGTGTTTGATGTTGCTTTGACACCCCAAAAATATATTTTGGGTGTATAGTTGTTTGTGTATAGCAGACGAGACCCGAATTCAGTTATTTTTTTTTTCCCTCGAAAACCAGTTTTGTGACGACCAAATACCATTTCATCGTTAATTTGCGAAGGATTGCGTGACAAACAAATCCATTTTCAGGAATAAGAGTTTGCGAAGGAAAGTAGGTTCTGTCGCTAACTCTATGGAAACATGATCTGCGACAAACTTGCTAGCAGTCTCTAATTTGCGACAAATCCGTCGCGAATTAGCGACGGATTTTGAATCATCCGTCGCTAAATCAATTAGTGACTAGGTTTTTTACGTCAGTCACTTCCAGTCGTAAATCTATCACTAAACACTGTTTGCAACGGAGTTTGCGACGAGATGACTGTCGCAAATTTCTTGGATTTTTGTAATGAGAAATACCCTATTGGATTTCTTTTCAAAATCATTCTTTCCATCCAAACACAGCATTAGTGTAATATCTCACTGGCTCGTGGCTACTGCTACAAGATGAACGGAGTGCTAAGAAATGTAAATAGTTTGTTCGATCTCATGTTTTGTTACAACCACATAAGCCAGTGCATAGGAAGTACCTCACCTCTACAAATTTAAGCCCCTTATCCTAAACCATTGTTTGATCAAAATCAATGTAGTGGTGGGCGTGGGGGCGACATGGCCTTCCAGTTCCATTAATTAAGAAATTAATACAAACCTAACCCTAATTGTCACCAAGGTCTAATCACTAGGCTTAATTAAGTACCATTTTTAAATATGCAATTACTACTATTTAGCCGAGTTTGACTGAAAAAATTCCAATTTACAGTATTTATTATCATAATTGAAAGGGTGGATTGTCCATCGATGATGATCGAACTATATACACTGTGGTGCCAATTAATAATACAACTACCTAATAAGTAATTAAAACTTAATTAAGAAAAAGCAGTCTTAATCCCAATAAATAAATTAATGGATGGAGAAGAAAACAAGTAGGAGGTGGGGCCCAGGCCGAGAAAGTCCATGGTCCTCCTCGCAACAGTCACGGTGGACTCAGCATGACGTCAGTAGTAGCATATTAGTACCGTTAGCGTTAGGTGTCTGTGCGTACTGTACACATGATGCGGCCTTTTGATTTCTCTTTTTGTTTGTTTAGGTTATTTTTTTGTCCTTTTCTTTGGTTAATTATTGTTCAACAGCCTTGAACATTTTTCCTTTCAGAGCTTTTCCGGCTTTGTTTTTATTCAGTTTCTAACTAGGGGTGTTTTTCTTTTCTTTTTTTTAAGATTTCTTAGAAATAATAAGATGGTCAAGCAATTTTCTCTCTTAACTTGAGGTCATGGGTTCAAGGGAATGAAAGATCTAAAATTTGAGACTTTTTACATCAAAAATATTCTCTTAAGCAAAGGGATTCGTACGTGTTTGGATGGCGGCTCAAGATCAGTCTCATAAAAATCTTATATTTTCGGAGAAGGATCTCTATCACGTGGGAATGCTCTTTAATGAAACTTTAACGCGAGAACAATTTAATTCCTAATTAATAGTACTCCCTTTGTCCTATAATTATTACAACATATACGTATTTTACATTATATATTTTATACGAATAAATACATGTGTCTTTTTATATAAAATCACGTCTAATTTTCATGCAATATGTATTAGATTGTAATACGTAATTTACATAATCATTAATATTTCACGATAAATTTATAAAAAATTACGTTTGATAGTCGTTGTACGCGTTGTAAACTCAAAACGTTGCTACAGTTTCAGGATGGAGGGACCTAGATAATTTTATTATATGAAAAATGACATAAAATGATCTATGCTGCATATCAACAGCGTACTCGTTACTGTAAATATTATCCGCTAGCGATTTTATACTGTAACTGAAAACGTTTATGATTTAAGTTGATGAATGTATATAATTAAGTTTTAGTATATTTTATAACTAAAATTTAATAATATATAATGAACAAGTTAAAATGTAAAATTTTCAAATTTCAATATAAAAATTTCAATTTACGGTGTTATAACAGTCACCATGTTGTTTCTGGAGCACCAACGAGGCACCGAGACATATAATATCCATCCGTATAGCTCTCCGGATTTGTTCTTTTGTCTGATCTGATAACCACCTACATTTCCTAAAAGAATGTAATGGGACTCGATAAAATTTGGAGTACTACATTTGAAAATTAAGTTGTTCATAGTGAACTCCGTGGGAATTCTCTCATATGCCTTTATTTATGTTCCGAGCATCACATTTATTGTAAAAAGAGTTAACTCATTGATAAGTTATCATCCTCTATGATCATATGATTAAGTTTTCGACATCACATTTTGGCCTAGTATTCATGTGGTGGATGCACTTAATTTGTACCTTCCTCCCAAGTCCCAAGTAGCAAAAGAATTAACAAGAAAATTAATTATTGATGAAATAATAATCTCGTTCATCTTAGAGAGTTGCGCGCTTTTTAGACAACCCCCTTTCCTCTTTTTTTTTTTTTTTTTTTTTTTTTTATTTCCTTTTCTTCTTTGGGATCAACTAATTATCTAGCAAATCTACATTTCGGCTTGCTAATCCACACTCTATCTAAGCATTAGCAGGCTATTCTGTATCATATACACAATATATATCCATGGACTAACCTATATCACACACCATATTATGAGTGAGCCATGCTCTATATACGTTTCACTATATCCTCTGTTCCACCTACATAGCTATCCGTCGAGCAAGATCGATAAGCTAGCCGTATGTTACACGCGAACTACCAATGATTGCGACGGTTTCGTTGGTTTTATTCCTGCTTAACAACCCCCGCGTCTTCATAGACTTTTTTAAACACATGGACGGTGAAATATAACACGATGATATAAAAATCTTGAGGTTTTGGGCAGTTGCACCTCGTGAGATATACTCGTACGGTACATGTATAAGAAAATTAATGATTCGTATCACTTATGATTCGTACCTTAATTTTCCATGGAAGAGACTTATACTATGTAAATTACCAAAGTAGAAGGGTTTATGTAGATATTAATTCAGCATGTGAGTCTCCTTAATTTCCTATGCATGTCTACTAGTATGACCATTATTTGAACGCATGCAAAGGTAATGTTCAAAGAATCAAAGGAAGAAGACGATTGAGATTATATTTTGAAAACACAAAAAAGGAGGGTCGGTTAATGGATTCCAAAAAGGGAATTTACTTTGTCGATGGGTCATGCAGCAAAGCAACAACCAGCTGTAACAAGAATAAAGTATACATTGGAACTAAAATATTCTCACAAGAGTATGTAGTATATTCATATGTGAGTAAAATCACATATCAAGGTAAGCGATCTCGTAAAATAAGTTATTGATGTCAAACGAAATCGATAGATTTTGATTGAAAGGAATTTCGAAAAATAAACCGTAAAGCGTTCTTTCCCCAATGAGAGCTTTTCTGTGTTTAAAATTCACTGCAAAAAACTGAAAATGATAAATGACTGTTAACAAGCTTATAAAGCTCTAACGAAACCCTAAAAATAACAAAAGATGAAAATGTCCCCTAACTTATTTCCTAAAAACATAAAAACAGGGTTTACACGACTCCGAAACGCTAAAAACTGGTGAGCACACTGTGTTGCTTCAGCTGACCAAATTTCACATCTTTCTCAACATGTTGAACTTGGGTGGATCCTGCATCAGTTTTGCTATTTTGTGGACAGTCATTCTTAGACTTTGTACTTGATAGGATCGATTATTTCTTTGTTCTGTTGTCATTTGTCTTCATATTGATCAGTTTTAGTGAAAGACCTGTCGCACGACATCAAATCTATTATAAATATATAATTGCTAGAACATTTTTTTTTTTTTTTTGTTGATCATGGATTTCAACGGGTTTTAGATGAATATTGTAGGTTTGTTTTCTGTACGTCGCAACTTGAGTCTACATCACCTGCCCTTTCGATTTCTACATGTGGCCGGATGAATACATAGTCATAGTTAATCCAAATAGAAAACTATGATAAAAATTTTACATCATATAAATAAGGAGTTACGTACATGATATCACATAATATTGCATAAAGTACATTCCATCGCTTACTCCCAAACAAAAAGCAAAAAAAAAAGAAAAAAAGAAGGTACATTCCTCCACAGATTGAGAACTACAGTGCAATTTAAACTTGATAATTTACGATACATGGTGATTGGTGTCTAAATTACAATGAACTGATGAGCCATCTAACAAATTTATGTCAGTTGGACAATGACAATTAAGTGTAGAAAGAAATAGAATCTCTCTACTTGCCTCTGATAAAAAAAATGTAACAACTTCAACAACGTAGGTACAATTCAAATTTGTGGCCTTGATGCCACACCTGCTTTCCCACCGTAACGAGGAACAATTCTAAAATCACCGTTCTTCAATTGAAAAAACAAAGAAGGAAAAAAGAAACCACTTGATCTCAATGCAGTGATCCAGAATTCAGAAACCTAATTAACTCAAATTATAATTCTGATGGAGTAAATTAACTCACACAAGTATGGACTCTATTTATCAAATATTCCAGTATATATGAATTCCAAAAATTTAAAAACAAAAACACCGTTAATCAATCACAAAAACATCAGTAACTACGTACTGAAAAATTGAAGTGTCTATGTTGTATTGCATTTAGTACTTAATTTGTAGTATCTATTTGCAGCTTCATCCCTCACTAGAACTAAAATTATGACGACAATCACTTGAACGAACCGTTGTAATCTCGGCCAGGTTCAGGCAAGGAATTCCAGTCCCATAACCTGTCGGGGAACCCCGCTAGGGGACCGAGAGACGAACCAGATGCAGCCATGGCAGCAGCGTTCAGACCGAGTGGTGAAGATTGAGAAAGTAAACTAGAGAACAAAGGAGTAGGATTGATGTGATTATGATGATTGCTAGCATGACTCATACTCGGATGAATGAACTGCTGTTGCTCCTGATGTTGCTGGTTGTTCATCATACAAGCTTGTTGGTACGTCACTAACCGATGAAGATCGTCAAGGATCATCCCAGGGTTGTTGGATTGGGGTGAGCTTGATGAAGCATCACCTATGAAGAACTGATGATGATTGTGATGTTGGTGATCCTCGGCTCCACCACTGAGGGGAGCGGTCTCAGGAGTACCCAACCTCAAGCTCGGGTGGCCACCACCACCACAGCCACCACTTGTGGCTAACAACATCATCTTATTAATCTCCAAATGAGAAACCAACTGTTGGGGGCTATTGGTCAGAGTGTTGGAAGAATTATTATTGTTTGTGTCGTGGGAGAGGCCGAGCGCGGTACCAACCTCCGTGCTGCTGCTGGCATCTGCCTCAGCTGCGGCAGATGCGGCAGCAGCAGCACTTGTAGTACTCATTTTCTCCAGCTGCTGAAGTTGGTGATCCATCAACTGTTGTCGAGCTGCGGCTGATCCTGATCCTCTGAAGCTTGGCTTCTTTTGTGCTGCAACAACAGCTGATGATGACACTGAATTATAAGCAGCAGTGGTGGTGGCTCTCGAGGACGATGCCTTTCCAGGGAGCGATCCTCGTGGCACTGACGGATGATCTTCCACGCCGGGTCTCTTGTAGACGCGACATAGAGAAATCTCAATCTGTGATATGTGCCAAAGCCAAAGCAGTACTATATGTGAGATGTACATCATTCATTCATGGAAATATGCCAAGCAAACTGGCTCTGATTTTTGTACTTATCGTATCGCACAAATGATCTTATTCAATGCAAATATTTAACTATGCCTATTAATTGCAAACCGCTTCTTTCAATTCATGTGGTCTTTCATTCACTCATTGGCTGATTCGTTCATTCACATTCACTGATGCTTCTCCAGCTTCCGTTCCCGTGACAGACATTCATGGCTTTCATGATTTGTAGCATATACTCGTTGATAATAAATAAATAAAATGCAATTCTCTTTGGAATACTGCAACTATTGTTGTCTTCACCCAAAGTGGCCAAACCACCAAAAAAACACTTGAAAAAAAAGTAAATATATAAAACTAAGGGTTAATCGAATTAAACTAAATCGGATGTAGCATATGCTATGAGTAAGAGATGATAGAGCTAAAGTGGAAGCAATTTAGAGAGGAAAATGACCTTTTGATAACGTTCGGTTTCGTGCTGAGGGAGGCGATATTCGTTCATGATCCAGCTAGTACGGATGCCCTTGGGAGCCTTACCCGAGTAGAACACCAAGGTCTTCTTCAACCCGATAGGCCGGAAGTTCTCTGCCCGTATCATCCGGTCAGCTCCGGTTGCTTTCCAGTATCCCGACGTGGTCACCCGGTTAGGCCTGTCCCCGTTCCTGTACTTCCGATCCCTCGGCACATAGAAGAACCACTCCTTCTCCCCAATAGCCGCCAAAGCTAGTTCACATCATCACAAACAAACCAAACCCAATTAAACTAAATACAATAAAATCAACAAACTAATTTCACATACGGAGTATAATTTTATTTTAAAAGAATAATATGCTAGTTTGTAGATAAGAGCTCATGACTACAAGAAAATTTCTCAAGCAGGAGCGACACTTAAGAGAGGATATGTATATATATATATATATATATAAATATATAACTTACCAGGAAGCTCCCAGGGATCATAACGATAGAGATCGAGGAAAGTGATTAGCTCGACATTAAATTTCTTGCCCTCCACCTTACGGCGAAGGTAGAATTCAACGAGTTCTTCCTCGGTCGGGTGAAAGCGGAATCCCGGCATCACCATGTCGTCCTCGTGGTCGTCGTGCGAAGTTGGAGGAGGAGGAGGATGCTCCTCGAGCTGATCTCGATGATGTAGCAGCTGTAGTTGCTCGTGGTGGTGGTTGTGGTGGTCGTCGTCATTGTTATTGCCGCTGTTGGTGTCGGTGGTCGTGTTATCGTCGTTGAGATTCATGATTACAGCAATTGCCATAAACAAATCATC
>JAOVYX010004526.1:0-38090 GCA_035668315.1 Drosera spatulata
GGCGCACTTTTTGCATGTCCCTCCAAGAAATGCTGTGTGTTCACCAGAGAAATAAAAACCATGAACCAACAATAACTAATATCCGACATTGTCATTGTCTAGAAGAAAAAGGGATTGAATATTGTCATTGTTATACATGACAGTTACAAACAAAGAAAATGAAAGAAAAAAATGACAGCACAAGGAGATGGCGACATACACTGTAAAGAAATGCCTTTCGTGCAATATCTGTAATTGTAAGTTGACTATGGCTGGGAAAACAGAATAACAATGAGTAAGCACAGTGTATGCAAGTTAAAATCGTAGATATCATTATAATGAAGAAAAAAAAAACGTAGATCCATTCAATGATAAACTACTAAAAAATTCTATATGGCCATGTCAATGGCAACAAAGAAATGAAATTTAAAAGAAAAAAAACACTCAAGAAAGAACAATGTGCATCAGAATTCATAACTTACTTCATAGAGGCTCAAACATGTAGCAGAAGATGCTCAAAAACTTGAGACACAAGGGATTGCATTTGAGGAAACGAAGAGGCGAATAACTAACCAATAAGTTGACAGAGAAATGCAAAAAAAGGGTGGCAACTGGCAAATCTTTGCAGAGAAGACTTCCAGTGGATATCTGTTTGTGTCAATGTGCTCATGTAACTCTTTTCTAAATTATAAGACACAAGAGGGGAGCAGAAAACAAATAGACAAAGGACTAAAAGGAATAAGAAAGATTTATAAATAAAGGCAGGATGAGAAAGAAAAACTTCAATGAAGCAAATAGTTTAGTTTTAGAAGAAACCAGCATACAAAGATATCGTCTGATATGTACATGTAACAACCGATAAAGTACCAAGTCCATAAAATCATGTTTAGCATGCATTAGAACAAGCCTGTAGAATAGACCACCCCCGTGGTCATGTCACTGGCCACAGAAATGCAGCTTCACTTTCCAATCTCAAATAATGCATTGAGATCGTACAATATGATAAAAAGAAAGAAAAAATCTCCGATATGGCATCATACATTTCTCAGCAGAAAGACGTGAAGAGGATGGCCAAAAATCCAAGACAACCAGAATCCAGCACAGGAAACCAAATAAATCAATCCAATATAGGCAAGGATCACCCCCACGACATATTCACAAAGCTGATTATATGCTGCCAACGGAAGAAAAATAGAACTTCCACACAAGAAATGCAAGTTTTTCTTCCATAACAGTTTCACATAGCAGACCAGATAAATATTGCCACTCACCCTTTCAAATGGTGCTCCTGTAGTTGTGCTTGCAGTTGGTGATCAGCTAATATACCAGATGAGCCTAAGGCTGCAAGTTTTTCCTTCAGAACAGACGCTGCAAAAACAACCATGAATTATGAAAAGAACGATGTCGGGCTCTGCAGTTTCGAATACAAGATAGATTTTTCAAAGACCACGACTTTAGCAAAACAGCAGATTTTTTTGGTACCCTCCAGACCCAGATCCATTCAATTAGCAAAATTTTTTGGTACCCTCCAGACCCAGATCCATTCAATTAGCAAATGCTAAGATCTGAGAACTTCTACTTTCATCTTGATCTGGGAACTACCCTTAAGGAACAAAGAGAGGATGCAAGAAGAAACTGATAGCTCAAGCTGCATCTAGCTGGTTTAGGCTACTTATTAGTTATTAGTACCATATTGTAGTCCCAGAGAGAAAGGTACGGTCGACCACTAATAACTCACACAGGATACAGAACTTGAAGCCTTTTCTGCCGTCAATTATGCATAAATTGGAGACATTTCCTCTAGAAAAGGCAAAAGGGGCCGTCAAAAGGAAGCCAAATAAATCACCTGATGATCCCTTTGCACTTTGCAGAACAGCAAACAGTTGTTTCCTTCCTTCCCTGGTGAATGCTGCTTTATTTTTTGCATCGTCTCCACCAGTCATATTCTGTAGAGAGAAAAAGACAATCACTACTAGACAGTCAACCAATAAGCTCGAAAAATACTGTGACGGATATACTCAACTGCAAATACTAATGCCGCCATGTTCAGTTTTGGGTGAACTTCAAAAGCCTTAACCCGTGGTAAAGGGTAAGTAACTTCTCCATCCTGCTGAGATAAAATTCGAGGAATATCTATGTTCTCTATCGCTGAAACAAAGATTGGTAGTAACTTCTGTTAGTAAGTGGTCAACTGAAAAAGGTGAGCGACCTCTGCCATGTAAGCACACCTCATCAAAAAGGCTCATTCAAATTTGTGGTGTCAATCTCAAGATTGAAAATTTATATGCTCAAATATCACTTTGTCAACCTCATCACTTTGTCAATCGTAGCATTAGATATTATTGAAAGAATTCAAAGAGAAAGACATCTAAACAATTTACAAGGTAACAACAACGAAACAGAAAATAGATACAACAGTGGCTGTTACACGTTTGCTGAGTCATACACGCATAATACTTGAATGCGTAATACTTGAAAGAAGCACAGAGGATGAGCTAACTAACCAGCTGACTCAAAAAAGTTCGCTTGAGCGGGTGGTTTATTGGGATTCAGAATCACATGGGTTCTCCAAACTTGAAGAGAACCATCCTTGGATAAAGTAGTCAACGACCTTAACATCGGAAGCCAGGAAACGGATGTGATTGCTTGGGAACCAATTTGTGTTCTGAAATCAAAACCACCTTCAGTTGATTCAGAACAGTGCTAATAAGCTTATATTAGGACTCAACAAGAAAATGATCTCTAAAAAACCTATATGCGCAATAAATTACTGATGAACAATGAAGAGTTTCATAGGTATAAGCTTGAGAATTTTCAAGGCTGAATCTACAGTCTCTAAGTATGATGAGGGAGTCACGACTAAGATGGTATGTTCATGTGAAATGCAGGCCAGTCACAACTTCTGTTAGGAGATGTGAAGCTTGGGTGGTAGCACATGTCAAGAGAGGACGAGGAAGACCTAAAAAGACCATGAGAGAAACCTTGAAGAATGATATGGCCTATCATAATCTTACAGAAGATGATGTACATGACAGATTGGAATGACGCCATCGTATTCATGTGGCCGACCTCACTTGATAGGATAAAAACTTGATTTGTTGTTGTTGTTAATCTACAGCCTCTAACTGTTTCAAATCCTTTATGCAAGCGGCAACAGTAAAGTACAAGCAATGCATCTGACGACTCTATATATTTACTATAAGCCCATCGTTCAGTTTTGCTTTTGGGATCTTAACTTTATGGGCATGTAGAATAACTTACATTCCTATCAAACTGGGTCTTTCTATTGACACATCCCAAGCCAAGAGTGTACCCCGACGATCACCGACAAAAATCCATTCCAAAGTTGGATGAAATGCAAAGGCACCAGCACCTAGAAGCTTGATAGTGTTGTCAACTGTAAACAGTGAGAACAACAACAGATAAGAAACAACTGAGACAAAATGGTAACGGAAAATATAAGACGAGACAGTAGAAGGAGAGAGCGAATGTTACTCCAGTCTCACGTTGGAGAGTATAGAGGACAGCATATGTATGAATGTTGTATGCTCGAATTAAGCCTTCTGCATATGCTACGTACTGAAATTCAAACCCTAAGGTTAAATTTTCATAAACAGACAGTAGAAAGAAACGCTTCATCTCAAGGGAATAGCTGTTCGCCGATATAAAGCAAAAGAAAAGTACCAGGACTGGCAGCCGAGGATGGCAAGCTAGGTTGACAATGGGTTTCTTCAGGTCTGTCTTTATTTTTGTGGGTGCCCTGCCTCCTTCTACGGTTCCAACCACTATATGCAAACCGCAAGTTGGTTTAGTAATCAAAATGCGGGCCATCACAGACAGCTAACAGAGCCTTTGGCACAAGATAAGTTGAGTTGAGCTACTTAAAACACATTTGATGCACCCATGTAAATTCAAGAAGGCACTAACCTGTTACACTCATCCTTTTATGAAATCCGAAAAACACCAAAGGTTGGAGAGGAGTCAAAGCTAGATGAACTTCGGTATCAGAGGAAATAGGTTCCATTTTCTTCTCTGGTGAATGCAAAACACAAGTTTGTTCACTATCAAAATCGCAGGATCTGATGGTGCAATCCTGAAAATTGAAGCCAAACAGGCAAACACAACCATAAACGAAAAATGAGAAGCCATCATAGAAAAGAGAAAGAAAGAAAGAAAAAAGGCTAAGCCAAAAAAGTTTCTCTTTTTTTGGCAACACATGGCGACAAGTTTCAGGAGACATTTATGAGGAGAGTACCCAATAGGATCACATGTTCTTATTTCTTAACACCAGTCTATTTCTCTATCTATTTATTTATCTTTCTATGTATGCATAAGAGAACGGGCAGAAGTATCAAATAACTCATGCTGGAGGTATAAAACACACACGCCTCAGGAAACACTATGCCATCTCATTTTCAAAAGTGGACATACTGTCCAAGCAAGTACATAATTCTGACAGCACTGCATATATACAAGACTGTTTGCAACGTACGAACCTCGAGTATAGCAATGACTGCATGGTCGCTTGTTGGGCTGTAAGACATACAAACAACAGGTGAACCAATATCAATAGTAGAGATTCTGCACCCAGTAATGGCATCAAATTCTGCATCATGAATACGAGCACTAAGATTCTATTCGATATCATAAGTAAAGATACGATTTGAATATGTTTGCAAAGAACTTGAATCAAAAGCATTTCAGCTTTATGGGGCACAAATATTCTACTCGTATTTGTATTTCAACGAGACCCTTATAATGCATGTTCACATTCATCTTACAGTCCTATTAGACCCCAGCTCTCACTGGCACGCGCTTATTCCTCATCAGTTGTCTAAAAGATAACCTCCAATGTGATGTTCTAAAAACTGGTGCTTCAGCCTATCGCAACGGATGACATCCACACATCTCCTTCCTTGTCTATTTTACTCGTATTATAAACATTTTTTAGCTTCAATGGTCCTTTCTTGGTTTTTACCGCGTATTCTACCATATTTGTCTTGCAACATATTAGACATCACTACATTGCTCTCCCATTATGAATTTTAGATCAAGTATTAAATCTACCAAAGCACTTTTCGATCCTGATTCCGTTTCCAATCACACACCACTCCGCACTTCAATTCGCTATCCCGACCCCAATACACCAAAATCAACACCTCCAAAGCCCTAATTCCACATCTCCATTTCCACTAACACAAATAACAGCACAAAAAAATCACCTATAACATAATTTCCAACAGCCGCAGCAATCAGAGCCTGATGAGGATGAAAAGCGGCGGCATGAGGCTGCAACGCCCTGGCCTCGCGCCCCACGTGTCTTAGATCCAAGTGCTGGATCGTCGACCACTCCATCGTATCCGCACACTATTCGAAATCGAACTGCGAAAAACAACAACAAATTATAAGTTTCAGATCCAATAACACCGAGTACGATTAGAAGAGTGAAACGAGAGGACAGATCTGTACCTCAATGAGTGGGGATCATCGAGATCGGAGAATCCGCCGCAGAAGAGAAGTCGATCGCCGGCGATGCTGTGAGCGACGGAGAAATGATGAAAGGCTAGTGAGGAATAGTGTCGAACGGTTCAACGCTGGTTTCCGATTTCAGAATTTCAGATCTCCGGTGAATTTGGGCGAAAGTAGTACTCCAACTCTACTCTTTGGCATAAAAAATAAGTATAACACTTTAATGAGTTTCATTTCTACGTCAAGCAATCTTGGATTGTCTTGCAACATACTTAATATAATCTATTATGATTAATATTACATAATAAAAAATACATAAAATAATATTAAATAATTTTATAATCAGAGTTAAAATTCATTTTGATAATTACAAAATTATTGATTTTTCATGAGATGAGATGAAAAAAATATTTTATGTGCAGTGGACTCTCCAACATCTCATTGTGGACTTTCCAACATCTCATCGTTAAGTTATTTAACCACAGCATCAACCCAATTATTATCGTCAGAGATATTATCCAAATACAATTATATTAGTAAAATTACAAAATTCCTCATACGAGTCTTTGGTGCCAAACCGTCTCGATGGATGATTGTAGACAAATAGTTGCAATGATGTATTGATGTGAGACCGAAGTAGACGAAAACAGGAATGAAACTGCTTGTGCTTACAGGAAGCCTTGAAACAAGGTGCTCTACAAAAGCACATAGCTGCTATTCAAATCCGACAATCGACACAATGTCAATTCAGCTTTGGAGCACATTTTAGTTTGCATTTGGGCAACTCATAACTTTAAAACTAGAGCCAACATGGACCAACCTACCATGCATAGTAGCGCATCATCGATCAAAATGTAACCCAGGGTGCTTCAAGTTTCACTTTGAGAAATGTATCTTCATTTGCTATCACTCTACACAAGAACAGATTATAATAACCAGCGATTGAGCCAGTCCAGTCATTGTCGTTGCCCAGTGTGCGCAAGCTTCAGATCCTTCAAAGGCCAGGAAGAGCAAATGGGTCAACCGTCACGACAGTGAATGAGAGAGCAGGGGAAGTTGAAGCTGCAGCAGCATGAATATGATATGATCTATCTGTGATTGACTGAAAATAAAATACTTGAAAGCGAGGGGTCTTGTCTTCAATGAGGTTTAGCTGGTGGTCTGTGGGATGGACCATGAACAAGCTTGACAAAGCCAAGAAAACTGAGCTTCCCATCGGTGTGCCTAATCCAGTCGTGGAGAACCGCATGAACTGGAAAGTTAGGGCCGAGGCCAAGTTCCTGAAACAATCCATATGCAATTACTAAGAAGTTCTGTTGCCATCCTTCTCAAATGGCTCAGAGCAAGATGCATTTAGGTGTTAAACATACCGAAGCTAGTTCTTCAATCATGATAGCCCTGTTGCCATCCTTCTCAAATAGTTCATAGCCAGAGCGAGCATGATGTTCCCATCTGTCAAGAGCCTCGAGTTGATGGACACTTAATGCAGCCGCACAAAATTCGTCAAAATCCATTCTTCTGAACTGAAGCGCATTCAACTGTCAAATATGTCCAAGGAGTTTGAAGTTCATTAGCTAAAACCAGAAGAGGGTTTTCGGTTATAGCAGCATCGATCAGATTTGTAAATGCATACTCACCGACATTAAGATCTCATGAGAACAAGACTCCTTCATTAAGTCAGTTCCATTTTTCTGCAAGGCCTGACGATCGCAAAGTGTTAATAAGGATCATCCTGAGAGAGTGCAAGCAAGACCTCGGATTTACAAAGAGAAACAGACCTCTTTTATATTTTCCAAACTTATGGTACCGTGTCTGCTAGGCTGTAGTAGTGCATATTGCTCCTTTAGATAACAAAGCTCAACAACTGTCAACGTTTTAGATAAAGCCTGCAACAGGGATGCCCACGACAATTATCAGCAATGTCAACTATCAACTATATTGTTCCAAAATGTGAGATGTCTAAAAGGGGTGTTGAAGGCTTGAAGCATGACATAATGAGAGCAACAAGACTTGAACATCAAAAAATATCCTCTACAGGTGTACCCTTAAAGCGGCCCTCCGGAGAGAAGAAGAATGCAAATAAGTCTTCATGAGCTTGAATATCAATATGTCAAGGGGAACCTTCACTTGTTTATGACTCCTAAGCCAAGGATGACCTGCATTTAAGATGTCTTGGTTGGCCAAATACAGCATAAAATGTGAAATGTCCAAACAGATAGGAGATGATGCCATGATGAGCTTACATAAAGCCTGGGCAGCCGTAAATCTTTTTCTTGGATCTTTATTAAGCATCCGTCTTACGAAGTCTTTTGCCTCGGATGATAAAGAAGGCCATGGTAGTTCGTCAAAACTGGGATCAGCTTTCAGAACTGCCCGAAATATACCCGATTCTGTTCGAGCCCAAAAGGGCCGGCTGCCACAAAGTAGGATATATGCAATGACACCTACACTCCAGACATCAGCCTCTGTACTGTATGATCTATGGAGAACTTCTGGCGCTACATAGTACGCACTTCCGACAATGTCATTGAGTTTCTCATCTGTTATTACCTCCACAAAAAGATTCCGTTGACAACTCCATAGAGCTATAGCAACACCATAATATATGTTCCAAACTTGCACAAATAAGACCGTACCTGGCTTTACAAAATCTGACAACCCAAAATCAATGGCCTTTAATTGAGAATCTTCATCCTTTGATGCAAACAAGAAATTCTGGAAGAGGAATTAATAATTATCAGACACCATATATGAGATAAAGCATAATGTCTCAGCACGATCACAGACAGAATCCTTGTTTAAGCAAACTCAACATATAGATGTTAAGGGATTTGTCAAGACAAACTTTGACTTGCGTTGCGCGACGATCAAACATCATTTTTTGCAAAATTATAGTGAAACATTAATGATAGTTTAAGTCATGTACTTCAATTCTTGTCCGATGATAGTAATTTTCTTACATCGTTAAAATGAATAACAAAACTTCTCAAAATATGTGTTGAACAATACAAAAAGTGATTTGTTGTATTTATTCTGGGACGGAGAGAGTATTACTTGGTCTAATCCATGGGGAAAAAAACGATTTGCATTTAAAGATGAGGAGGATTTTGTATCTACCTCAGGCTTAAGATCCCGATGAACCACTCCCTGGAGGTGGCAAAAGGCAACAACACTCAAAATTTGTAACATGACATCTTTCGCGTCATCTTCCGCATATTTCCCACCCCTGCGGTATAGCAACAAAGTTGCCATATTCAGAGACTACCCGAAGGTTTAGGAGCACCTTAAAAGTTGACAACTAAGACCATGTTCCATAAATGCCCTTCAGTAACCAAAGAAAAGGGAAAGTAGAATACCTTGACAATATTCTATCAAGCAGCTCTCCTCCTTGGCACAACCTAGAGCAGTAAGGCCCATCAGCGATATCAGGGATTTATTTCACGACGTGAGGAAAACATATTTTTTAGCAAAAAGATGGATTAGGAAGACAGAAAAGAAAAACATCAACCCCACCCCTAGCCTGTTATCTATAGAACCTTGATCCAACACAGTTAAGCAAACAGTAGTATTCTATCAGGATGTAAGTAATTTCTGTTTCCAAAGCCTACAATGAGAACATGATTTCCACTCCACGGAAACTATGAACATATCATAGAGCATGTGTGAAACTGATTCATCCATGGGAAGAGAAGAAGAGGTCATGACACGACACTTACTCCATGACGATATAAACATTATCACCATCTTCATATGCTTCATGGAATCTTACGAGATGGCTATGTCCTGCTAGACCTTTCAAGATCTTCACCTCCCGTCTCACATCCTCAATAGCAATTGCGGTGGTCATCTAGTGATGCAAAGATCGATAAGTTAAAACCAGTAAGCAAGAACACAACACACAAGCGTGCACGCAAAAAAAAAAAAAAAAAACCAAAAACAGCTCATTTCTTCTCCAAAATTATGTGATACTCCTAACTCCTAAGAAATAAGCGACAAGCTCTGCGATCTTAGCGACAAAATCTCAACAAAATGTACTAGTACTAAGGAGACTTGCATGACTTCATCAGTCTAATATAGTTCGATACTAAGATTCTTCGAACAACCAACTTCCACTTGGCTCAATACAAGCAAGAACGTAACACAAGTTAGTCATCAGCCATGTCTTTGCTAATACCTATTATACAATCTGGACACCAGCAATCACGAAATGACAAACATGGATGGAAGACTCATTCGGCTCGTTCAGAAAGACCATCAGGATCCCAAGAACAATGGCACAATGGCATCTTCACAACTTGAGAACGAATTCTCCGTAACACAGTTACAACTGCAGTTAGGATTTCGTGAGCAAAACAAGGAATTTCTGATACAACTTTCAGAAAACAATCGGTATGTTCATATTTTAACCGATCTTAGAGTGTTCTGTAACTATGATCTTGGACCTAAAACTGCTTATAGTACACATATAAACCCCTAAACACCAATCATGCTTTAAAAAAATTGAAACAGTACTAGTTTGAACACTAGCCCACATTATCCCCACTCCCACCCCACTCATGAAAAATCTAGTCAAGCATTGTACAATCAGATCTAATCCCTGCAAATCCCAACAACATTCACATAACATAATCACAACCACACAAATCACATCGCCACACCAATGATGTCACCTACCGAAACCATAATAAAAAATCAGTAACAGGAAGACGGAATCTGACACTTGAAACTAAAACCTCCTCACCTTCCCTTTCGGAATAACCTTCACGGCCACCGCCACCCCCTTCAACTCGCCCTTCTTCCCCACCGCAACCCTCGTATACCCGAAATGCCCTCGCCCTACCTCCTCCCCGACCTCGTACCTGTTACCAAACCCCTTCGCAAACCCGAAACTCTTATCCAACCTCACCACCACTCCCTCACCACCACCACCACTATCTCTATCTCCACCATCCTCGGGGATCGAGTTCGCCTCGTTCGGCTTCACCGTCCCCTGTCGCCGCGCTAACAATGCTTTGATGTGCTTCGCCGGCGACGGCGGCAAAGGACGGCGAAAGAGGGGCCGTTTCGGGGTCGAATTCGGGGATTTATGGTGGTTGTGAGCAGGCGAGGGGCTGTAAAATGGGAAGCGGAGAGGCGATTTCTTCGCCGAATCAGCGACGGTGGAGTCGGTGGCGGCAATGGTGGTGGAGGCGCGTGGAGAGGAGGCGCGCGGGGGAGAAGAAGGGGGAGAGGAGGAGGTGAGATTTGGGGAGGGTTTTGAGGTGCACGCGCCCATTGTTGTGGTTGGAGTTGAGGTCTGTGGGGAGGGAAAATGAAGGTGTGGGGAGGGGTAGAATGGGAAATTTGAGGGATTGGGTGAAGGGAGTGTGAGGGGGGATATGGAAATGGGGAGGGAATTCAATGTGTGTATTTGTGCTCTATGATTCTGAAATTTTGAATGTGGGTTGTTATTTAAGACTAGGTACTCAACTTTCAAACTGATATTGGGTTTGCTCTTTGTTTAAAAAAAGATTGAATGATTTTTTCATTGGAGGAATGGATGAATATATCGATGGTTTGATAACAAACCATCAAATAATATAACAAACTCAAAATATAAGACATACGAAATATATGAAATTATGTTGTAAATGTAATCTTATCATGATTTTAACAAGTTTATTGATACTCTATAAAATATTTTTTTCATCTCAAAATAAATATAATGATTTGATTTTAAAATTTATCGATGTTAACTTTGATTTGTGTTGTGAGATGATTAATATCTTTTTTCGTAAAATTATCATGTAACATTATTGATAATTTAATTTATATATTTTAATCTAAATCGGTGACGTAATTTTTCTATGTTGTTAAGAAAAATAACAAAAATTCTCAAAAATATATGCTAAATAGTGCAAAAATTATAGTGAAATATTGTCATGAAACATCATTTTTTATAAAACTATCATGAAATATTATGATAGTTTAAGTTATATACTTCAATCATAAACTTGTGATGTAATTTTTTTATATTGTTAAGACGAATAATGAAATTTCTCAAATAACTATTGAATAATACAGAAGGTGAAATATTATACTCTCTCTGTCCGATTCAAATTGCAACGATTTGATTTGACATGATAATTTATGTGTGTGTTGAATTAATAATGAATGATAACTTTGTCTTTGTGTATATATAAGATAAAGAAGTGAGGTAAAAAAAGAGAAATGATGAATGAGTTAATGTTATATGAAATAGGGATATTTTATTATTTTTATGAAAAAATTATTAAATATGAAAATACGATAATTTGAATAGAATATCTCAAAAAAATATTATAATTAACATGAAATAAAAAAAATATTTAATATTACGTTATCATGATTTATACTCCCTCCTATCAAGAGTTGTCACAATGCCACGTACTGCAATAATCGTAACGAGCAAGATTTGAAAATTAAAGTTTTATATTTCCAAGAACAAAAAAAGAAATTTAAAAATCTGTAAAAACTTTAGGAGATGATGGAAGAAGAAAGGGGAAATTGAAAAAGAAAAGAAAAATGGTGGGGTAAAGGAAACAAAACGATCGGTGACACTGTAATCGAAATAAAAGTGGAGAATGAATTTCCACCATCCGATCATCCAAGTTGTACGACGCTTTTGCTTACGTCGCACACATCTTGACATCAAGATCTTTAACTGATATAGACCCATCGGAAAAATCCGAAAAATGAAATGAATGGGTGTACGTTTAGCGCCCGTTTACAGATTCAATTCAAGTCCATGGAGATATTATGACCGGTTTACCCTTCGCTTTTTAACAGCCACGAATAATTTATGGGCCGTTCAATATTGTTGTTTAAAGTTGTTAAAATCGAAATCAGTAAAAAAAACAAAAAAATTAAAAATAAAAATTAAATCATTTTATAAATTAAAAAAAATTTTTTAAAAAAATTTGAATACTATATTCAGACAGAAAACAAAAATAAATTATTTTTTTTTCTTTTATTTTAAAAACAAAAATAAAAAATAAATATTTCTGTTTAATCAATTAATGAATCAAAAATATAAAAAAAATAACATCAAACAAACCTTAAAATTTGGGTCAACATGAGTTGATTTAACGATAAATCGTTTCATCCATAAATAAAATATACTTATTTCCTTTTTAATCAAAAAGTTTGCTTATTTCTTTGTCCCATGAATAAAATATACTTATTTCTATTTTATCAAAACAGTTTGCTTATTTCTTTGTCAGTCTACAATGTAATTGCGCCAATAAAGCTAGTCAATACATAATTTAGAATTTTCATTTTATCATGTCATTTAGCGAGTATGTTACGTTACATTCAACAATAATCCAAGGGAAACCTTACAAAATAGCGGCATGAATTTCGGTACAAATTATATAGTCTGAATGCTTCAAATATTGGTGACCATAAAATACTAGCAATATTCGTCATTTCCCAAAAAACAAATCACGAGTGCAACAAACACAGGAGCTTGGCATAGAATCTGGGGTACCTGTTTCTTGGACACAACAGTCCATCAACCACATGCCACATTCCGTATTAAAATTTAGTTCTAAGTTCTAACAACTAATCAGAGAATAAAATTACACGCATCACGGACCAAAACAAGCCGGTGCATCTAGGCATCACAAGTTCATCATCATATACGTTCATTTGCAAGAGAAACTTCTACGTCAAAGCCTCTCGTGATCTTAACACGTTTCACTGTCCAATACTTTCGAATTCATTATCACAAAAAATAACTAAAGATAACATATCTAAGTATCATAGCATTGGTTTCGATCTGAGGCGTTACACTAGAATAAGATTTGCCATAAAAATAGGCCATGATGCTTTGTCAAAAGCAAAATGAATCCAAAATCATACTACAATCCTATTGCAGGGTCAAAAGGAGTCCTTGAGCTTTAGCAAAACCTGCTTTATATGGTAGTAGTGGGCAATGAGAAGAGATCCACCAATGCTTGTTCTCAATGCAAAGCCCAGAGAAACAAAAGAAAGGTCCTAACACCTTTACCAAATTTCGACGCGATGGGAATGTTTCCCGCCTAAAAATAGCAACTCGAAAGCAATCGAAAGCGATGGACCAGCAACCCGATAACAAAAATTTCATTTCCTCGTGCTCAAGCTATCGAAATTCCAACATATCAAGAGCAATGCAACAGACAAGATGAAATATGGTAAAAACTTCACCCATTTTCACTTTCAACTAGATGTTCTGCAGCGGTATAGGTTTTCTTCAGCAGATAATTAGAAGATAAGCTTTGTCTAAACTACATCAGAAAAGGAGACCAAAACTCATTCAACCATGATGTTTCGATCAAAAGGAGAGATGAGATAACCTAAGTATCTAGCTAGAAGTCACGTCTGCCTCGGTTAGTGCCAAAAATGTACATCCAGTACCTCTATAGTCAGCTCCCTAGCACCAAAAACCCTGCATCACTGGCACGATAGATAATCGAGTCGAGATGTGAGGGATAACTTAGAATTCAATTACTATAAGTTTACTAGGGGAAGAATCTGGCATACCATGAATCTGAAAAGTTCAGCGGAACATCTTAGTGTAGGCTTCCTTCTCCCGGCTGTGTCGATCAGCAATCTGAAACCATTTTCAGAAGACCTAATCATATCCAAAGTCATATACTCAAAGCTTCTAGTTCAAGTAAATGCTGTAGGCACTTACTGGAGCAACTAAGTCTCTAAGAGGTCCAACTCAACAACTAAAAAACTGAAGTTTTTTCCATAGTCCATTAGTCATTAGGAACAAACGTACCTAAAACAATGTTTAAAGGAATAACGCCAAAAAAGAAAGAAAAAAAAGATGCCTTATAAAGGTTGATTTGGACTAATCAGAGGACTAACTAGTGGACTAAAGCACCACAATTATATAGGTGATAAAGTCCAACCTTTTTCTTCGCTGCAGCCAGTTCTTTCTTTATGATTCCTGCAATAAGGAAAGCTTTAGAGTAGAATTTCATAGACATCGAATTCCATGCACAAGCTAAATCCAACCCATCAAGCCCTCTACCGCCTTATTTAGCATCTATAGGAAAAGATCGACTAACACAGATAATGGTTTTGTGCCACCAAAGTCTCCTGCTATGGCAAAATATATGAAACTAACCATCATTTGGTGCTAGCTCCAGAGCCTTCCAGAAATTTTTTACAGCAGCATCAATGTCATTGGTAGCCATAAGAGCCTGACAAAGTAAAATACACCAGATAAAAAATACGAAACGGAGCGCCACGCCACAACCAAGGGACCCTCGCCAATATATGCTAAAACTCCCCATCGATGATGGTAAGATAGATTACATTTGAAGAATATCAAGCAAGATACCCACCTGACCCCTCCGGAAATGAGCTTTGACATTGTCTTCGTCATCACGAATTGCAAAATCAGTATCCCAGAGTGCTCCATCTATGTCCTCTAACTTAAGTTTACATGCCTACAATAAGGGTAAATAATCAAAGAAAAGAGCTCAAGTAGCTTTAGTGAAATTGATAAAGGGCCTGAGAAACTTGAATTGTCTCTCTCAGACCAACTTAACTGTCGTTTGAGTGGGAAGAAAAAGAAAAACTTAGACAACCATCTCTTTTGCTTGTTTATACCAGTCAGCACCAAACCAACCATTCTTAAGAAACAGAAGCCTCCAAGCTCATAAAGCGAATTTCATTCTGCAAATTTTATTAACAATGGGGCGGCATATAACCCTCACATGGAATTCGAATATAAGTCAAAATGTATTCACATTGATGTAACTGAGATCCATAGAAATCTCACAGCAGAATTTGTCAATAGCTGAGACTTCATCCTCTTCAAGAACATGCTTTTTTCTGCATGGAGGAACAATAGGAAACAGTAAGCACCTGAGATGCTGAAATGAACAAGGATGTCGGGCCAACAAAAGAACCTAAACCTGTATCAAGGTCCTCCAAATCCCAGCAAAAATCCAAGTATCGCATTGCCTTACGATATTTCCTGAGAGCCATCTTGTAGTCTTGCTTCTGCATTAGAAAACACGGCAAACCATTCATCCTTTGTAGCAATGAGTAACAGCAAAAGTGTCGACAAGGTAAACGACAAATTAAACAATAGTCAACAGCAAGTCATGCCACTGAATGCATAACCAGACTACAGAAAAGATAAAGAACAAAGAGGAACAAGAAAGTCTGTCACGTCTATTGAAGAAAATGATACTATGGTTCATTGATGCTAACCTTGAACATCTCATTGCCTAAGGCCTTGATGCCTTCCACGGCAGTAATCCACCATGACAGATCATCTGTTTTGACGTCAAGGTCGGATGGCCAGTCGGGGTACAAGTCACCATCTTTGAAGAAGTTTGTGATCCCACAGTCTTCCCCATCCGGAATTTCTCCACAGTCAACGACGATGATATCAACAGCCGGGCGATTGTCCTCATTGACATCAGTGTGTTCAATGGAACGGATCACTCCCAAACCTTTAATTACCCTCCCAAAGACAACATGCTTACCATCAAGATGATGGGTTTGAGTGGTGGTGATGAAGAACTGAGAACCATTCGTATTGGGACCAGTGTTCACCGTAGAAAGGATCCCCTTGCGTTCATGTTTCGACTCAAAATTCTCATCTTCAAATGTCGGCCCATAAATGGATTCACCACCAGTGCCATCCCCAGCTGATATATCACCTCCTTGAATCAAAAGCCCTTTGATGATGCGATGGAAACACACGCCCTGAAACAAACGTTGTTATACACTGCGAAGAACGAAGAAAGATGCCAACGCGAAAAAGGCGCATGTTGTACACAAATGTACAATGAATAATTAACCCCTCCTAGGATCCCTTTTTCTCACCCAACACAAATCGAGAAGAAAAGGATGCCATCAAAAGTACCAATTCGAAAAAGATAAAGGCACCATGGCATTAGATTAGGACATGACCAACTGGGAAAAAGATGCTACTCTCAAAAGCTCTTCCAGGATCTCAACAGTCAATAACACAGTATCTCAAGATCATTTTCCTCATCGCATACCTCAAAACGATGAAAGCAAGAAGAACCGCAGATCGCAATAGACGTTACTGGATACTCGATAAATCATAAGTCCACTTGGCCACCTCAAACATACTTCGATCAATTTACTTTCACAGACCAATCATAAAAGCGAATGCCCAAACGTGACCATCAAAGAGATTGAATCTTCTATTTCCCATGAACAAATACATTCAACATTAGCTCACCCAGAACACTCATAAAACCACCACAAGCCTTGCCCATCTCATAATCCAAACACAGTACATAGCATTGATTCCCAAATTCAAATGAAACACAAGTACACAACAACCCATTTCATTAACCAGATGAAACAAAACAAAACTTCCCGTTTCATCATCAAGATGATAGAATCACTGCTCATCTAACCATTACACAGCACTGTACACATATCAATCCGGGTTAAACAAAAAATGCCCATTTGATGATCTCGTTGAAACAAAACTACCCATCTCACGATTTTGATAAAACAAATCTGCCCATTACATCATCTAGACGAAACAAAACCACCCATTGCATCAGCATCAGAAAAACCCAACTGCCCATTTCACAACCCACATTAAGCAACAACATAATCCCGTCATCAAGGGTCACAACAACAACAACCCAGATAATCCCGTCATCGACGGGTCACAACAACGACAAGGAATCAGATTATCTATCAGAATAATGTGCCCAAAACCTTGTAATGAAGAGGAATCCCAGTGCCGGGAGAAACCCCAAGTTCACCAGTACAAAGAGCCCTGAAATTCTCGGCAGTTTTGGGTACAACATCACTATACAACTCCATCACCATTCTTCCCTCTAGTTCTCCTCCGATGCTGATGTCCATGAAACACTTCGGCCTCGCCATTCTCCGATAACAATAAGAACGACCCAGATGAGAAAAACCCTAGAAAGTGTCGTGGGTTTTTGTTGCGAGTGTTTTGGGTGTTGTGGGAAAAATGAAATGAGGCGAAATGAAACAAGAAAGGACTTTGAAACGAAAGGACGCTGCTGCAATTGCGGCCTGTTGCGATTTCTTTTTGTACCGGCTGATTCGCCTGCTGCTGCATTTGCTATTGTTTTGTTTTTCGCTAGCACTCTGGCAACAGGGAAGGGAAGGTGATAAAATAGCACATCCAACTTTTTTTTTTTTTAGTTTTTCATTCGAATCTCATCCATCTTTAAATTTATATTGATCACGTTCGTTCGTTGGCTTCTATTAAAACTTTATCCGATATTGATGAAAGACGATTTATCAATGTCCGAAAAATTAGTCAAAATACGTAGAAATTGACCTGAACATCCTCGTTATAAAAAAAACAAAAAATTCCACCCTTCTCTAAGTAAGTAGGTTTCAGTTTAAATATTTACACCTAAAATGATAATTAAAGTTATATTCAATTTTTTTCTTAAATTATATCAATATAAATTTATTTTTCAGAAAAATTATATCAATTAAAATTATATGGTTAGATAAAAAGATGAGACTTTGTGTATTTTTTTTAGGAAAGATTTTGTTCGAAAAGAAACAACTAATACCTTAAAAAGAATAAACTATTATTTACGATTCTAGACCAATTGATTCATCTATGTCTATCTATGTCTTTATTATGTTGAATTGTTTTGACATATGTTACTAACGTTTCTGTCATGTTGTCTCGTCTCGTGTATCCTTCTTCATAGGATTCCAAATTCCTAATAGTCGTCATTCGAATTCAGTTCGTTTTTGGATCCGTGAGAGTGTTAAGATGCAGATGCAAGATTGTGATGATCTTGGTAGAGTAAGAAGCTGTTTGTCCAAATTGAAAACCAGGATTGACGATGGCAGGAGTGTTAGTTTTAATCTATATCATTAATTAATTAGATATAATCATGAAATTTGGATCTGAATTTAAGTTTCTCTTATTGCACATGAGTTGGATGTGACATCCACAAATACAATGTAACAAACTAAAACAATTCATTCACAAACACGACAAGAAACATCTCACGTCTAATTAAATTTAAACAGACCATCTTTCTGGGTGCGACACACTGAATGCGGAGATTAAAAGAGCCAGCCTGTGTTGAATGCAGTGGAAAGCGACGAAAAAGAGTGGGTAAAGAGAGCCATCCCCCGTGGTTTTTGCGAAATATGTTTGTCGTCTGATTTCGAATCCGTAAAAGTTTTTTCAGTGGGCACCACTATACTCTCTAATCTCTGCACTCTGTTCTCTTTTCTTCGATGGTGTAAACGTTCATTTTCTGGGTTGCATTTGCAGCCCATCATTATCATCGCAATCAATGATGAAAATGGTTTCGGATCATCATCATTTAGAAAGGATCAAATTATTGCTATCAAAATCTCCGTACTTTTTTGTTTATTAATCATTCATCATTACTCTTCGCTCATTTATGTCTATAGTTCTTTGCTACTGTAAATATCCATTGAAAATTTTCATTTCATATAAAATATCACATCGTTTTATATAAAATTATTATAAAATAATAATGATAGTTTAATTTTTGTTTTTCAATTTCGAATATATTGACATAATTTTGTTATATCGTTAAGACAAATATATATAAATATAATTATTACTATATTCGTCCTATTCAAATTTATGTGTGTGTTGAATTAATAAAGAATGACAAATTTATCATTGTGAGTGTATGAGATTAATGAGTGATGAAAAAGAGAAAGAGAAATGATGGTGGATGGATTGATGTGATATAAAATAAGGATATTTTGATATTTTTGTATGAAAAAAATTGATAAATAAAAAATATTGTAATTTGAATTAGACGATCCAAAAAAAATTGTTGTAATTTAAATAAAAATGAAGTATTTAATATAATAATATATATGGGATGAGGGTGACGAATGCATAATGGAGAGCGAACTTAGATCATGCTACGCAGAGTCTTAGTGGGATTCGGCTGATCGTGTCTAGTACACGGAACACGATGAATTATTATTTCTGGGATAAGCATAAAGGATTAGGATCACAAATGAGATGAGTAGCACGAGTTCTTCCCTTTCAACAAGCCCTTGATTAAATTGTGGCAGATACAGAATCACCATCATAGAATGGACTTCAAAAAACAAAACCAGATCATATTGGAGCCGAAGGAACTGCATTTCCTGAAGTTTTACAAAATCAAGCCTATAGCTAACACGTCCCGGTCCGACCATCTCGAATCCCTGTGTATAAAACAAAACCCTGCTCCTACGTTCGTAACTCGTGTGTGTCCGACAATTACATTGACAGGCAAATGCCTCATTGTTTTCGGCATCCTTGGAAGAAATCGACGAAGAACTAGCAACGATCATGCTACAAGAAGCAGCTGCCCGAATATACAAAACAAAGGATTTGATAACATAGTACATACATTGCAACAAATCCTTAAGGCAAAGGGTAATCATCTAACATATATACACGACTCACGACGGAAGAGACTCATGCTTCACCAGCACCGCTGAAAAATCATCACGTTTTCATGATTAGGCAGCTTGGTTGCGGAAAACAGGAGTTGGCAATGTCCGTGGCGGGGATACACTTGGCAGGGCATCAAGGGTTGACTGAGGCGAGTGACGAGGGCCCATGGTGGAAGTTTCAGAACGAGAACGGCAGCCACTCTCGCTGGAAAACAAAACAAATCAAGCATGAATACGGAGGAATGCGAAACACAACTCACGATTATCACCGGAGCAACTTGGAAGCAGCAGAGGTGTGAATACCATCAAAAGGTTTGCTAGCATACGCTGTCAATGCGATAGGCACAAGTTAATCAAAGACAGCAATGAGTCTTACTTGCCAGAGGCCGGCACTGGTTTTGCTACAGAAGACATGGGCGTTTGATCAAAGTTCATGCGGGAAAACTCTCTCGGGGTAGGAACTCTATCCTGTATTTTTTAACACGGGGATCAGATGGTTACTAGACCATAGCAAGAAAAAATCATAAGTTCCGCATTCATGAACAGATGACATCGAGAAAAACGAGGTTCATTATCTTGACTAACCACTGGATTTAGCCCAGTAAACTTACCTGTGGTGGAAAATCAAGCTGCTGTGAGTTCTTTACAAAACGATGCTCCAACAGCCGGCTAGCAGGAGGTCTGTCAGCAGGGTTTCTCTGAAAGCAAAGACGCAGGAAGTCCTTCCCCTCGGATGACAAGGACTCGGGGATTGGTGGGGTGTCTTGCAGCGCCTTGAACATGGCCGCTGCCTTCATGAAATAACATCAAACCAATTAAGAAGATCAGTGGTTTGTGCGCACTAGTGACTAGGTTAGATGATAAACAGTTAAAGACCTCAAGGATCATGACAAGCGAATGCAAAAATGAAATATCTTCAACTATTTTAGTAAGGTAAAAAACAAAAAGAAACATGTTACAAAGATACGAATATAAAAGAGTTATTCTCATCTCAGCAACCCATTTTCATCTGCCCAATGTGTTCTTCAGGCTGATAATTACTCGCTTCACTGACAAATATCTTAGAATCCCTCCACCAAAATCATCTCATACCTCAATGGTTTGAGGTGAGAGACTCAGAACTGGTAAACAAAACACAAATAAAATAAAATAAAAAAATGGGACGCCACAGTCATGCTTTCAAAAGGAAAAGAGTATAGCTTGCATAAATGCAGATGCAGCAAAGATGCAGATTTATATGACAAGGTGACTGTTAAAAGGAAATGGGAGAAGATGCGGAAATTTCTTTATTTAGCTGGGTTCATGTGCCCTGTTACAGCTTAGCAACTTCCGTGTTGACTCTACTAGTATTAGCTATTTACGATAATCTAACCTAACAATGTGACATAGAGTTACATATGAAGTAAAATCTAGAGAGGGCAAAGACAGTGCGCTACTGCTACAACAGGGAATGAATCTTACTTCTGGACGTTCACCCCAAGGAGGCTTGCCAGTAAGCATTTCGATAACAGTGCAGCCCAAACTCCAGATGTCAGTAGCAAAAGCAACATCAGGACTTTTGTCCTTTCGCATAACAGCTTGCATAAGCTACAGAAAGAAAAATAGGTCATGCAAGCAAGATAAACGCATGGACTGCGAAAGGAATACAGAGGTGAAGAAATTACCTCTGGAGCTATCCAGTATGAGCTCCCCTTTAAAGATAAATCAGCAACCTTCCCACTAAGCTGACGAAAAAATAGACAACTATGAGAGAACTAAAATGAATTGGATAGAGCATCATAGGCAAAAATACAAATAATGGCATTACCCAAGGCTGATAATAGTTTAAAAGTGAATAATTCTTAACAAAAACAGTACAGGAAAAGCTGAGGAATATAGACAGCTTACATGCTTGGCCATTCCAAAGTCAGCAAGTTTGACAACCCCTGATAAATCAACAAGCAAATTAGCCCCTTTGATATCCCTGCAAGAGCCATCATATTATCATTAACGTGTGGTTTCAATTCTGGATTGCACAAGCCACACATCTGTGAACTTTAACACTAGGAAAGCTGAATCCAGTATGAACCAGTACCTGTGTATAGTTTTTGTACCGTGTAAGTACGCTAACCCAGAGAGAATGTGTCTAGCAAAATTTCGCACGACTGACTCTGTGATGGCCCCACCATTGTCACGGATATATTTATTCACTGAACCAGGATACACATACTCCAAATAAATAAGAATTCGGTCTTCTATCTGCATTTATGATCCGCATTCAAAGTAATAACGCTCAAAGGCATCAGAAATTAATCTGGTATAGAAAAAAAGACAACATGATTTGCTATGATGTGTGCTTACTATCTCACTGCCATAGTATCTAACTATGTTTGGATGGTCTAGTTTGCTGAGAACTTTTATTTCCTGCAGCAAGGGTAAATATTAAGGTAATGTAACAAATAGAATCCAATAAAAGCATACATAAAGATCAATTAACAACAGGAGATCATGCATGATCTTGCATAGGGTGGTTATGTGCACATTAGCAGGCATAGCTTGAGAAAATTAACTGCCTAATGTGTGTTGAGACAGAGGACCAAAACTATTTTAACGTTACTTATTTGGACATACACATTCACCAAATTTACAACTATTTTTCAACCAAGAAGGTATACCTGTTCAAGTTGCTTCATACACTCAACAGAATTCGGGTCGTCATGAAATACCTCGACTTCTTTCATAGCACAGGTTGCCCCTGTTTCTCTTGTGGAACAAAAAAAAAAAAAAAAAAAAAAAAAAAAAAAAAAAAAAAAAGGAAGAAGAAAAGGCACAGTTTTAAGCCAAATCATGGGTTATTACTTGACAAGGAAAACACTCCAGAGAAAAAAAAAAATGAAATACCGGTTCGTTGCAATATATACACTTCCAAAAGTGCCACGCCCAATTAGCTTCCCTTTCACCCATTGGCTACTCATTGGCACAATCTCCGGTTTGGAAGGTGTATTCGGAGCAGGAAGCACATGTCCAGGGGATGTAGCCACTGGAGGACGAGGCAGTGGATGACCACTGGCATGCAAATTGGGTTCGCGATTTAATACAGGTACCTCAGTGACTAATTGAGGACGCCCTGGAGATGCAGGTACGCTCACACTGGACAGGGGCCTCATAGGGCTTATCAAAGGTGGACTACTTGGTGAAGGAGAACTATCAAACACGATAGTCTCTTGAAAAGCTACATATGGGAACCTTGAACTTGTACTAGTCATCGGCATTTCAGGCATGGACCAAATTGGTGACACCATCGGATTTGGTGTGTATAAATCCCCTGTACTCCTCCTTTGTGGGCTAACTGCGGGACTCAAATATAAGCTAGTCGGAGCGCTCCTATTAGGAACTTGTATGCTATATTTGTGTTGAGCGCGATCAGCTACATTTAAGTTTTGCTGAAAACTCGTTGATTCCCATACTTCAGCATGATCAGCACTCCTCCAAGGATCTGAATTCCAGATCTTACCTCTACAAGTCATTTAGCAATAAATAAGTGCAATGCCATATGTGAACACAAAGAATTGTTTGACTTCACATCCTACACATATAGAAATGTTCGACACCTTATAACTTGAGGAAAAACAAACTATATACAAACAACAGAACACTAGTTATGATGACCTTCTGGGAAAAAAAAAATTGAGATGTTTTAGGATTAGCTCCTCGACATGGATCAAAAGCAATCAGAGGTCACGTCTTTAAATTTTATGACATCGATTTATTTTTCTATTCATGTTATCTATCCATGCTACAAACTCAAAAAAGATCATAAGCTTAAGGTTTTGAGCCTTCTATCACAAACTTGAGCTTCTCGTACAATTGGTCCCTCAACAACACTAGCATAAGACACAAAGCAACAAGATCAACTTGATAACACCATCGAGTACGAACTACCTGGACATAAACACTTGGCTTGTATAAGACACGGATTGACTCGATATGATCATTCGACAAGGGAAATCAAACTATCAGCAATCATACATTACATAAACCAAAACAAACAATCAACAATCTATGAACATCAACCAAAGAAAACAACCAGCAATCATCGATCAACACAAACCAAAACCAACACAAACATTACAAATCAATATCTAGTATGTAACAACAAGACGAATCAACAAAAACTCGATTGTTGACAAAACCTCGATGTCGACGCAGAGCCATCAAACGAAGCCCTGGCCGCAACCGGATCCGGCAACGGCACCGATTCTCGATCCCTCTCCTCCCTCGCCTTCCTCGGAGACGGCAGCCGATAGGACGCTTCCTCAACCGGAAGCGGCAACGGAACCGCCGAAGTCGTCAAAATCTCATTCCCTTTCTCAACCTCCAAATCACGTCCCTTCGACCTAGAATTCTCGACCTCCAATCCTTTCACGTTGAAGTCGTCGTCGGACAGGTACCGCAGCTTCTTCGACCGCGTGAGTCTGGGATGAGATCTCGGCGACGCCGGCGAGGAATCGTGAGACGACGACGATCGAGGAGGGGAGGATGATAGCAACGCCTTCAACCAAGCCATTGGCGGTGATGATTGTGATCGAATTGTCGATTCATGGTACGGCCACGGCGGAGGACGAGAATGAGAGGTCGGTGGCGGCGTTGTGGCGGCGATGTGGCGGAGCCGGGTCGGTTTGTTATTGTGCTGTGTATATTTTATAAATGAAGGGAAATGCTTCGATACTCCCTCCCTCCTTTTCTATTCTAAATAACATATTGATCAAATACACGACATTTTATATTTATACTGAATTTAAAAAAATATTCTTTTAGTGTTAAATTATTAATGTGATTTTCTGTAACAATATAAATGAAGATAATTGATATATTATATATGATTGTTTTGATTTTATAAAAAAATTATTTAAATAAAATATATTATATATATTTTAAAATATTCAAATAAATAATTATTTATATATAATATGAAACGAGGGGATTATTTTTTTAGGTCAATGCGATTTAAAAATCAAAGAAATGAGGCAGAGGTTCATGTCGGGTAAAGTGGAACTATGGTTTGATATTATATAAATGAATATAGGGGTAATGGTAATCACATTTGTGTATCTATTAGAATGATAATACTTCTTTGTTTCATAAAGATTACAACAATATATAATAATTATATCATTTAATATATATTTTAATTTGTTATTTTTTGATATTGAATGATATATTTCAAAAATTTTGTTAATATTAAAATGAATTATTTTTAATATTTTATGATAAATTTGAAAAGAAAATATTATTTGATCGTGTTGCGGATGATTCGTAACTCAAAAAAAAAATTCGATTACGTGTTCAAACGGTACGAACTTTATGGGATGGAGGTAATATATCCTAATCAGGAAGGATCGATATTGTTTGAGATTATAAGTCCTTTTTCGTATGTTCAAAAATATATACTATCAATGTTGATATTTTGTTAATCATTATATACATTTTGTTGAAGATGTTTCAATCTGAACAACTGAATATGAATAGAAATGGGCATTGTTCTAGTCTAGATTTAGCTATCAGGGGAAAACGTTTATTTGTAAAAGAAGCTCGAATTCCATCACTGTCCAAAATAGCTGGGAATTTTTTGGCTTAGCTGTACCTAAGAAATCCAAAGTTGGTCAATTGAATGAGTAAATTGGCGATGGAATTTGAAGACGTCAAAATATGCTTTTTTGTTAAAACCGTACTATCGCTTGACCACGAGTTGGATTGACCATCTCCACACTGCAAGCAAAACGAGTAAAGTGATAAAAATGTAGAGGTAGCACTATAAAGTCTACGATACTTGTTTATTAGGTCAAAGGCTCAAAGAAGCTCAAAGCAAAGAGATTAAAGAAGTCGTGATATCACTTGCTAAGTTCATTCATAGTAGTTTTTTTTTATCTTTTATATTTATACAAGTCACAATATTTCTTTTTTTCACTAAGTTCTACATTTCACTTATCTCGTCCATTAGAGATGTTGATCTTATAGAAGTAAAAATTAATTATTTTTTTTTTGATGACGAGGGTGTCCAGACCAGCTCGCGCGCACCTCGACTAATCTCTCGGACACTGACAAGGCGTCCCCCCCACCAGCATCGGTTAAAGCTTTGACCGAAGTCAACGGGCGTGGCCAACCTGGATTTTGAGGCTAGTGGGATTCGAACCCAAGACTCTTAATTTTTACAATATATGTATATTTTGTATTATTTTATGTTTATGAATATGATTTTGATTTTCATATCAAATCACGTCTGATCATTCCGTAATATATATTAGGTTAAAATACGTAATTTACATAATCATTGATGTTTCACGATAAATTTATAAATAAATTACGTTTGACCGTCGCTGCACGCGTGTCAAACTTTGTATCGACACGCATACCTGATCAATCTGTTGCAACAATTATGGGATGACGGGAATAATACTTTCTTCGTCCCTTAATTTTCGTATCGGCACGTATCTCGAGATGTTTCGTTCTTATTTTTAATAACATCAGTAAATTATTTTATTGATCAAGGATTAAATTTCACATTCCAATCTATCATTAATGTATCAATATAATTTTATAAAAAATAATCATTTATAATTACTAATTCAATTTCGAAATACGTGTCATGTAAAAATTGATATTCACAAACTCAGCATCTATTTTTGAAAGTAGTAATTGTAGAAAATGAACTAGTGTCATCATCTATGATAGATTTTTCTTTAATTTTTTTAAATTACAACTAGTAGTAATTATATATAATTAATTAAACTTTGAACCGTCCATAGTTCGGTTTGAAACAGCCATCACTTTGTACACATATAATCCAATTCATCCATAAAAATATCGAAACCCACTCCAATAAATTCCTTCAACGGTCACTATCTTGTCACAATGGCTATAAAATTTTGCATCCAACGGTCACTAAATCTCACAACGGCTCTCCCTCTCCCTCTCAAAATTCAGAATTCAGAATCAAAAATCCAGCATCTCTCTTCGCTTTCATCTCATATATGTGATTAGTGAATTCAGTATCAATTATCGTCAATATTGAATTTCTTTCCTCGATATATCATTATAATTGAATATTTTGATCGATTCTCAATTCATAGTCGAATGGTTCAAGTGCGCTTGAATTTGCCGACGTTTTCCTCTGATTGTCAGAAACTTGCGGTCGCGGTCGAGGTTTTCGAGGCTGGAGCGACTGGAGATTTAGTTCAATGAAGCTGCACGACATCGGCGATAAGGTCTGATTTTCTCGATGAATATGTAATTTTAGGATGGAAAAAATTAGGGTTTTCGGTTCAAATTTTTGTGTTTTGATGAATCGATCGAGGTAAATTTCTAGGAGTGCTTGATTGTTTGTTTGTGTTCTCTTATCATTGGTAGATGCCTCGGCTCTTGTGACTATCGAGTTTCTCGATTTGATTTGATTGTTTGGATCGATTTTTCTTGCAATTCATCGTCAATTCAGTTCAATGTTGTTGTACATCGTCACTGATCTGGTCTGATTTTTTTGGATGAATATGTGATATTTAGGAGAAATTAGGGTTTTTCGTTCAAAATTGTGTGTTTTGATAGATCAACCGAGATAGAAGAGTCCTTGATTGTTTGTGTTTTGTTGGATGGATCGATCGTCGCTGATCTGGTCTTGCTTTGATCGTTTTCGCAATCTGCTTACGATGAAAATTAGGTGTGTTTTGCCCACGCTAAACGTGTTAGGTTATCACATAATCAGAGGTAATAATTTGATATGTCTGTTTAATAATTTGTAATCATTGATGATTATTTCATTTCATACGCACAGAATATTTCCGCTTAAAAGAAAGTTGTGTTGTTTGCATAGAGTTTGATGTGTCGCGTAGTTGTTGAACATTCATACATATATTGAGAAAATTATTGGACATTCATGTGTATACTATTTATCTCTAGTTTTGATGATAACAAATTTCATTTTTCACAAGATGTCTTGACGTGTTTTGTGCATGTGTTACAGGTGTTGTCTAATTTTGATTGTTTGTTACAGTAGTGAAATGACGATTATAAATAGAAAGAAAAGAGCAAGAGAAACAAGGAACGTCGAGGCGAGAATGATCTCTTTTCTTAAGACTGATTTGCTTCGTTCTGTGCAACGGGATATGACAAATAGCCTCTAAGATACAACCACGATGTACAAGATAAAGTTGTACTCCTTTTTCGCGTACACAGACGTACCTTTAATGTTTTGATGTTTCTGAGAAGAACAGAAAACAAAAGTCCTCAAAGGTTCTGGATCATGCAACACAGAAAGAACACAAAGAAATGCAGCACATGGATACGCTCATGCACAAACCAAGAGAGAAAGAGAGTAGATTGCAACACGTCGATACGCTCGTGTGCAAAAAGGAGAGGGAGAACGAAGAGAGTCAGTGTGTGCGAATTGTGTTCCTGGAGATGTATATTTATAGAGCGAAAAAGTCAATGGAAGTCAAGCAGACGTCTTTCTTGACGCTGGTGGGGAAAAGCCAGGATTCTGCATGTTTAGGCCTGGCCGAATGCCCAGAAACGTAGCCGTGCAAGAAACCTTTTGAATGGAGGCCCCATTTGCGCAGCCAAGCCCAAGAAGCCTTTGGCCCAATGAGCCCATCGACCCGCGGCCACGACCCGACCCGGTCCGGTCCGGTCCGACGAGTGTGTGTTAACCAAGAAAAACCTAGATTCTCTTCCACACACAAAATTGGGTATCTCCAAGGGGCCCAATTCTTATTCTCACACTCCCACTTATAAACCACTTTTTCACAAACATAAATTTTCATGTGCTTAAGCATCTTTTTTGCTTCATTCTATCACATCTTTTTTGCTTCATTCTACCCTATTCAATGTATCAAACCCAATATTTTGAGCCTCAATTTCTCATTCACTTTTTATGAGTTTTGAAAAAGTAATTATACCATGTTCATCTTCAATAAACGTAGATTAGATTGAACTCAAAGTCACAAAATTGGGTACCCCCAAGGGGCCCAATCCTTATTCTCACACTCCCACTTATAAACCACTTTTCCACAAACACAAACTTTCATGTGGTTAAGCACCATTTTTGCTTCATTCTACCACATTCAATGTATCAAACCCCCCATATTTTGAGCTTCAATTTCTCATTCACTTTTTATGAGTTTTGAGAAAGTAATTATATCACGTTCATCTCCAACAAACGTAGATTACATTGAATTCAAAGTCACTCCGAACCGAAGTCGTTGACCCATATTAAATTACGATCAAACTTGCTCAAAGCACACGCTAAATCCAACAGCAAGTTGATGAACAGGTGCAATCACACATACTTGGACATTTCACAAGGATGATTAAAGTCTCTGGATGAAGGAGATTGAGAAACAAGGATCCAAGTGAAGTGTTTCAGGTATATCAAACATTTAGAGCTGCAATGAGTGTCAATGTAAATAGATGTGTAGTCTAAATGTAAAGGTATTGCAATCTAGTAGTCATTAAGTTTTTAGGAGCACTAATGTCCAAAAGGGTTTTGAAACATTTTCAGCGTTTTGCAATGAGACAAGTCTCATAGGTACTACAAGCTTTCAGAAGCTGTTCTGACTAAGTTAAGTGTGGTTTGAATTCTGAAGATTTGTTTTGATACTATCCAAACGAGTCATGCTTTTGAAATATTTTCTTAACAGTTTTAGACTCATGAATCATGATTTTAAATGATTTGGAAAGTGATCGATTATTTGTATCCGATTATGTGAAAATCATGCAATCCAATAATTATCCACTTAACATACCTTCCTAAACGATTTTGAAAAGAAACCTTTATAATCTTTTACACTCTGAATGACTATATATTGAAAACTCTATTGTTTTCGAAACCTAAGAAATGAGAAAGTTTTTGAGGGTGAATTAAATGAAACTAAGGACGCACAAACCGATTTGCAACCAAGATATTTTGGAGATCGAAACTTACAAGGATTTTCTTCTTGATTTTCATACTTTGATGAGGTTTGAAAAGGTTTTGAATTCTTTTTTTCAAAGGCCACATCAGGTGAATTCTAACCTTTACGTGCTCCTAAAACTAATTGTGATTGTTGTGATTGTTATAGAGGTAAATTGAGTCTTGTATTCTATTTGTTGTTTGCAGAGTTTTAAGTAGAACCGATCTTAGAGTTGGGATGAGTAACCAGTTCGGAGTAGAAAGGTTTATAGCAAGTCTGGAGTTTTGGGTAATAACCTAGAGGTAGGTTCAACTACGTGGTTTGTGACCTAGAGTTAGGAACAAACGAGTGAAAACTGATTGTACTAAAAAGAGAGAATAGTACAAGAGTTCTAAATACCTTACGGGGGACTGAATCAATCTATAACGAGTTGTTAACTATGAGAATATATCAGTATAAATCTTGTATCCATTTACTTTCTGCATTCTTGATTATCATACTCGACAATCATCACTCATAGTAACAAAGTTGAAATAAGCATAAACTCAAGTAATCAACTGCATCAAATAAGCAATTTGGAACCTGTATCGTCGTTATCTGAGTATCAATAGTGATTGAATTGAAATCATTGTTTAACTTCTGTGAAGATCACATAGATTAATTGTTGAGGTTTTAACGTTGGTATCGATCCTCCTATATTCCATTACGTAGGTTACTTCTTCGTGTTATTTACGAAAAAATTTTAATACTCAATTTACCCCCTTTTGAGTATTCTGATTCAGAGGGACTATCAATGATCATCTTATCATTCAAATATCATCCAACCATCGTTTGAGTTCATGTTATTGGAGCATTAGTGTGTTCATCTGTCGTTTGTTTTAGATGACGATAACTTAAGGAAATGCGTATTTCGCTGGTTGTGCTTCTCTTTGGTTTATTGGAAATGATTTGTCGAGAGAGGAGATTGTGGGGTTATAGTTGTGTGTCAAAGGATATCTTCGCGTTAAAGCTTTCCTTCAATGTTGTCCGTTGTCCATCTTATGATTATTAGTAGAAATGGAGCCTGAATGAAGTATATATAACCTGAAGTAGTTTAACATGCAGGCGTCCATTTAATTATGCAGATTGTTTTTGGTTGGTCGTTGTTATGTTGTGGCATGTACGCGAGTTTTTTCAAATTTTTGTGCTATTCTTTTGAGACACGTTATTGTCAAAAGCATTATAGTATATGATAACAAGGCGATCTCAACTTCTTGTGAGGAACTCTATTGATATCTTAATTGTAGATGCACCAGTGATGCAAAGCCTGTAGTTTTGTTCTTGTTCTCCTTCGTGAATTTTCATAATTGAAATTGTTCGTACTTAATATCTATGATAGACTCTTAAGGGACAAAAGTATAAAATGCTACAGACTGTCGTCATAAATTAGCGATAGAAACAGAAATCTGTCGCAAACCTTCTGGCATCAAGGTCAGTGACTAACACCATTAGCGACGGTTTTGTAGCAAATTAGCAACAGAAATTCTGTATTTCGTCGTCAAACCTATTAACGACTAGGTTTTCTGCGACAGTCAGTTTCTGTCGCAAGTCTGTCGCTAATCACTGTTTGTGACGGATTAGCAACGGATTTTGTGACAGAAGTGATTGTCATAAATAGACTGAATTTTTGTAGTGATCGTTTTCTCTTGTAAGTAAGATTATATCGAGTATGATACAGAACTGTCATTTTGTGTTGGAGATATCGTTCTCTTTCGTAAATAAGATTATACCGAGTATGGTATAGAACTGCCATTTTGTGTTGCAGATATTGTTCTCTCTCGTAAGTAAGACTATACTGAGTATGATACAAAACTGTCATAAGATTCGTTTGAGTATGGTGCAGAAGTATCATAATCTATCGGTGGTATGTTGTTCATCAACTTGTGTTTGGAGACGTTGTCTCTCGTAAGATTTTGCTGAATATGGTACAGAAGCATCATAATCATATGTGTTCTTTATCAGTTGCAGTTATTCCCTCTTTACTTGACGGGAATTAGTTGCGTATCCTTGTTATGAAGGTGATTTACTAGTTGTGCGGGAAAAAAAATTATTGATATTGAATATTGGAGGTTCGGTATGTTGTTCATCATCTTGCTATCTTCTGTTGTAAAATTATGAAGAAAACGACACAATAGTATCATGATCATATACACATCGCGAACCAAGAACGGTGCTAAGCACACTTATTTTCTCTTTCTTGATACGTATATAAAGGTGGCTTTGGATCTATATTAAATGGTTTTGACCTAAATTAGGTGGCGTTGGATCTATATTAGATGATTTTTGACTTAAATTTGGTGACTTTTGATCTATATTTAGACTTATGTGCTATTTATATTGCTGCAGATTTTAAAATATTACTGCACTCGTCCCCTCACGCGAATGTGGGTTTAATATCTCTAGCATATCCCCTCACGCGAATGCCTCCTTTTTTAGGCTTGAAGCATGAACTGATAATTGGGCGACGTAGAACATGTGTGACGGTTTGTGATACCATGTAAAAACATGAAGTTCACTTGTCAATAGGAAAAGAGACGCATGATATATTTATATTGCTGCAGGCTTTATCCAAACTTCGATATTCGTTTAGTATTTCTAACACACACCCTCTCATGCGAATGTCTTTTTGGGTTTGAAGCGTGGACTGATAATCTGGTGATGTGAAGCACGTGTGACGATTAGTCCAATACGTGTGAGCCTGCCTCTGATACCATGTAGAAACATGAGGTTCACTCCTAAAATCAATTAGCAATAGGAGACGGATGATCCATTTATATTGTTGCAGGTTTTACTCAAATTTCAATGTGAGTTTAGCATCTTTAACACTTTTTTTCCAACTTTCTTCGAAAAGGGTGACTTTTATTCTTTATTTATGGTTTGTTTGTTTTTTTTTTTTCCTTTTATGAGATATTCACTTCTTGATTAGATCAAGATGAATTTGAATTAAGAAATGAAATAAATCGGACTTGGTTTCTTTTTTTTTTTTATAATTTTTATTCTATATGCAATAGATACATGTTCCATTTCAAAATGAATGAATGAATAGATACATATTCTATATAGAATGAGAGAATAGTCTTTCTAGGAATATCTTTTTCTGAATCTATTATTTTTACTTATTTTGACATGAATACTAATAAAAATAACTAAAAAGAATTAAGAAGTTTAAGAAAATTATATAGAGTTCTATTTTTGAATAGAACTCATTGGTAATTTTTCTTACTATTTAATAGATAGTCTTTGTGTTTTTTTTTTTTTTTTTTTTTTTGCCCTCTTCTCTTGAAAGATGATACAGATATGATTAATTCAATATAGTTCTTTATCTCTTCGTGAATTATATATTTATAACAATAGGGATATAATTTTCTCAATTCCAATACTAGGCATAGTGTGTCGATTGCCATCGTTTTGTGAAGTGATGTAATGTTGATGCGAAAAACTTATAGACAATTAAAAATTGGAGGTTGAATAAATTGTAAGTTGTTCATCGTCTTGTGTTAACAACTACTCCTTTCTTGATTATTCCTTGTACTAACATGTATACATAGTAATACTCCCTGTCTTGAAAAAGTTGAAACAGATTGATTTTGCATGTGTATCGATGTAAATTTGAAACGCATATAACGACGATCAAACGTAGTTTTTCTTAAATTTATCGTGAAACATCAATTGTTATGTAAGTTACGTAATTTAACCTATTAAATATTGCGGGACGATCAGACGTGATTTGATATGAAAACGAGACTTACATTCATATATATAAATAATACAAAATATATATGTGTGTTAATTTTTTGGGTCGGAGGGAATAGTTTTTTCAAGTATGTGATAATTAGGGGCTCTTATTTTCTATCTTCGTCTTTTAGTAATTAATCTATTTGACCAATTCTATTCTTGGTCCCGGAAAGACCATTTCAATTCTCTTTGAATCACTTAAATATACATCAACATCCCTATAACTTCCAGAGATGGCAGTGCGCAATACATAAGACCACATCGAACATTTAATCAAGGGGAATGTTCGGTAAACGAGTCGCTATTTCCCTTTCTTTTTTTATCTCCAAAATATCTTCTTCGTCTCATAACATATGTAATATCTTTTTTATTGGACTGTCGTAATTTACTTGTAATAATTTTTTTTAGCCAATGTTTAATAAAAAAATCACGTCAAACATATCTTGTTACAGTACACCCACTATCTTATATCACAACAACCCTATTATTCCTAAAAAATATTTTTTTAATCAAATTTTATAAAAATTTAATATACATATAAATTCACGTATCAATTCATAGGATTATAAATATTATAGGACGGAGGAAATAATATATTACAATGTGATCATCGCCAAAGTACATTACATTGTCATTTCTAGCCATGTTGGTTCAGCAATGACCGTATAACCTTTTGATTTTCCCAGGTTAAGTGTCAGTCAGCGCTTGACTATGCTAAAACTGGTGATTATATCATTATATGAGATACCGCGCATGTCTAATTTTAAAAAGAGATCTCATTAATGTTTAAAAATGAAAAACACTATCCCAAAGATTAAAAAAAAATTTCATTTTTATCTTTTTACTCGGTACAAGTTACATCTCCACAAACCCACTTTCTAAATTTAGAAGTTAGTTGCTTAGTACAACAAAATTATCATAAACAGAGAGTGATTTTTTGAATGTGAAAATCGGATCAGTTAGCTTGAAATTCGGGTAGAAAAAAAATGGAGGCATAGAAATTTGCAGCGTTGGATCAACTAGGTTTTCTCTCTGGATCTCCGCGGAGAAGCCGCCCCGCCTATGATCAAGATCCCTGCACATATAATCCCGCCATCGGCTTTTCGTGAGTATGCCGATCCCTTCATTCATTCTCTGTCACTAATGTCAATTTTACGAATGTGATCTGTGGTTTTGTACATCCGTTTTATGAGTCATCGATTTGAGATGGTGTATAATTTAATAGTGTTGTTTCAATGATATCATGATACGTTTTTTTTTTATAGATAAACTCATTTTAAGAAAATGAGATTTCATGAGTCATTTCTCCTATTTTTTATTGGTCGTAGGAGTGAAGCACATAAGCTCAGATTCGCGTATGTTGGACAAAGCATCACATGTGTTCCGTATCACCAAAGTATCACGTGTATGTCTTAGAATAAGGTCAAAGCTATGTAGGGAAATCCATGAGTCACTCCTTTCGACTCTATTGAAATCGGAGTATGGTTAGTTCATGGGGAAGGGTATCAATCCTACTAGAAATCATTAGTTCAAAGTATGGATTTTATGTCTCCTGGGCGACAACTTCTTAATGGATTGAAAGATATGCCATCGTCAATGCCACAAATGTAGGCAAGTTAGAGCATTGGAGTTTTGGTGTACTTAATTTATCCATTAAATTGTGATTATCGATATTGTTTCTAATGTTTGAGTAGCCCATCCTTTACCTGGTGGCTTGAGTTTCAAATCCTTTCAAGAGTAGAATTCTGGTTGTTCTGATTGCTGAACTCGAAATTTTGTGCTCTTCAGGAGCTTAGGAGATGTCATCATCTCCTTCGGCATCTTCATCGTCATCACCATTATCACCGCCATCGTCGCCATCATTGTCAGCGTCATCTTCAAATGCTCCTTGCGCAGCGTGTAAAGTGCAAAGACGAAAATGCGTTGCTGATTGCATATTTGCCCCTTATTTTCCACCGGACAACCAGGAAAAATTCATTAAAGTTCACAAAGCCTTCGGAGCCGCGAGAATAGGGAACCTTCTCAAGGAAATCAACCCTGCTCATCGAGAAGCCATGGTTACTGGACTCGTCTATGAGGCGGAGTCTCGTCTAGCAGACCCGATGTATGGTCCCGTGGCTCACATTTTCATCCTGGAAAGTGAGTTGAAGAAGTTGATCCAGTATCTAGAACATTATAGGATGGAACTAGCGTATTTCAACAGCCAAGCGGGAGCTGGGATGCCACAACCTATGGTTTATCCCGCCACAGGATTCCTAATGCAGAATCAGCATCCGCTTGGTAATGTTGCATCATCGTCAAATGCTGATCTGATGCATTACATGCAGATGGGCCCTTCAACGGTTGATCATCATCATCAGCAGCAGCATACTAATTATCCTCTGTTGATGATCGGTGAAACTCAGCATCGGGAGCACTTCGTCGATCATCATCCTCATGGTCATATGGTTCAAGGACAACATTCTGCTGCTGCCGCTATTTTAAGGGAGGAGCAGGAGATGATGAGGAAATTCCAACAGCTTTGAACGAAAAAGAGTTTGTATGGGTATCTGCGATCGAATTTATGGTCAGAAGTTCTTGGATGCCCGTCGTTTATCATTTTATATCAAGCAATGTATGGACGAGATATTGTTTTTCAAACTTATGTATAGCCAAAGAACAAACATTCTCAGAGCTTCTTGATTTGAAGACAAATCTGTGGAACACACCACATATGGTCGCTCCATCGTAACAGTTACGTAATTGTTCCAAATGAACACAAATCAGCTTAAACCTTAACTTGACTCACGGAAAACGAACTCAAATACATCATATTTCATCTGTACTCCTCTCACATCTGCACACCATTCTATACTTATTTCAAGTAGAATACACACATTATAATTAGGTGAACCACGATGGCAATGCAGCCGTAAGCTACTCTTGCCAATGTAGTACAACAGACGCCGAAAATATCAAACGGCTATGCATCAATCTCCAACATCCACAAGACATTGTACGTTATACTAACCGCTCTCACATTGTCAAAGAAACGCTATCCCTCAGATCACCAACGCTCGATTTTTAACCAATTGACCAGAACTCCCCGAGTCACGGTTTACGAGTCTCGTATCTTTTCATGACAGGAATACCTCCATTGTTTTTATCAGAAACAAATGTATTTGTTGAAGGCCCAACATCAACCCAAAGAAAACTTAAGTCCAAAACCAATTCTTGAGCCAACATGTATGGCTCAAAGAAGGTGATCAATTCTACAAACATCTAGAATTCTCTACTTTTCTTCATCCCTCTTCTTATCTAGATTCTTCTCCCAAAATATCTCTTATACCTTCTACTCTTCTCGCAGAAACATGATGTCCGACTCCAACTCTTGAAGAATGAGTTGATGTCTACAAAATAAGGAGGTATGTCTATCAACCAATACTTCACAAAAATAAGAAATTTATGTCGGGACATATCTTAATTAGATCCAGAGTCCAAAATTAGTGAGTCCAAAATGAGAAGGATCATTATCCATTGATTGAGGTCAGAATATGCCACATTTGTTACGCCAGTATAAGGATGGCCTACTCCACCATCCATCACGCATTTGAAGAGTCTGTTGGCCAATCAAGAGACTCTGGCTAAACAAATGTCAGGTGTTTTCACAAAGAGTGAAGAAGAAGGACTCTTTAGTGAGAAACAAAGGAGTAGCCATATGAGACATCAACAAAAAGGAACAAATTTAAGGGGAGCAAAACATACCCCAGACAAAAGACGACAATCACCTAAGGAAATGCATAAGAAACACTTCAAATGCTATAATTATGGTAAGAAGGGCCACATCGTCTGTGACTGTTGGTTTAAGAAGAAAAATATTGAAGAAAATATGATGACCCGTACCCATCATGATGGTGGAAGTGAAGAGGAGTGAGATATCTATGCATACTTCGTAACCACGGAGGAAGTTGCCCTTTCAGCATCTCCAAACTCAGAAAGGATAGACTACAATCAAGATTGGATCGTTGACTCCGGTTGCTCTAATCATATGACCGGAGATAAGGAGAAACTGGAAAGCATGATAGAGTATAAAGGGAGACAAGTTGTAGTCACTGCAAACAACTCTAGACTTCCGATCAGTCATGTTGGGAAGACTGTGATTACACCTTGATCCGACGCTAACGAGGTACAGCTACAAAACGTCTATCACGTGCCAGGTATGACAAAGAATCTGTTATCTGTGTCTCAACTGACATTATCGAAAAATTATGTGGTATTCGGACTACAAGATGTCAAGGTGTGCCAAAATCTAAAGGTCTCGGGTACACCAATAATGAAGGGGCAAAGGTTAGAGTTTATCTACGTGATGTCTGCTGAATCAACATACGTAGATAAGACTCGGAAAAACGAAACAACAGATTTATGACATGCTAGACTAGGGCACGTGAGTTACCATAAGTTGGAGATCATGATGAAAAAATCGATGTTAAAGGGCCTTCCTCATCTAGAAGTCAA
>JAOVYX010004527.1:0-10173 GCA_035668315.1 Drosera spatulata
ATACAGCAGTACCAACATTCCAAGGCGGAAAGACACTTAAAATGCAATTTAGACAATGTAAAGGGAATAAAAACAAATGTTTGATACACATTAGTATCAAAGCACGTAATGGTGCTACATATTTTCTCACATTCTTTGATGACTATACATGCTTCGGTTATGTGTATTTGTTACCTCACTATCATGAGCCTTTCGATTGTTTCAAATGTTTCTTGGCTGAGGTTGAGAATCAGAAACAAAAGAACTTAAAAGTTCTTAGAACCAATCATGGACGTGAGTATTTGTCATCTCTGTTTGATGTATATTGTGAGAAAAAGGGAGTGCTAAAGTTAGAAAGGCTATCTTTATAAGATACTCTGCTAGCTCAAAAGGGTATGTAATGTGGCGAACATCAAGATGGTGGAGGTGTGACTGAGATTGAATCTAGGGATATTGACTTCCTTGAGAAAGAGTTCCCTTCTTTAAGAGACATTCAAAAAGAGTTTGGACCTCTATAAAATAGAGGAAAGTGAGACTATTTTACCATCCTCAAACGAAGGAGAAGAATTAGTTTCTCATCCTAAGGTCGTTGAGGATAGTAGAGATGTTTCGCAATCAAGTAGAAGTACACTGAATAGTAGGAGTGTGCCTATCAATGATGGCATATCAAGTACTAGTGAAACTCAAATGAGAAAAGTGCACGTGGCAAGGTTCCTCGTCGTCTATTTAAGATTGAGGGGATTGAGGCTCTTATGTCTTCCCATGTTATTGTTGATGAAGATGAGCCTGCATCTATTTGGGATGCACTCTTTTCAAGTGCAAGCCACGAACGGAATGCTGCCACACAAGAAGAATTAGCTTCTATATCTAAGAATAAGGTGTGGGACTTGGTTGAACTTCCGTCTGGGCATAAGGTCATTGGGAACAAGTAGATTCTAAAGGTCAAACGTAAGGTTAATGGATCAATTGATAAGTATAAGGCGTATTTAATGGCAAAAGGCTATACCCAAACAGAGGGAATAGATTATGGGGATACTCTTTGCCCGGTAGTGAGATGCGCATCTCTAGGTCTTATCATTTTGATTATGGCCCAGCAGGATTATGAACTTTATCAAATGGATGTTAACGGAGAATTTGAGGAAGAGATTTATATGACTCAACCCGAGGGTTTTGAAGTTAAGGGACAAGAACGCAAAGTTTCTCGCTTAAATCGTTACATATATGGTCTTAAACAGTCTTCGAGACAATGAAATTTAAGGTTTCATCAATTTATTGCATCTATTGGATTTGACATGATTTAGGAAGATCATTGTGTCTACCTTGCAAAGGATTTGGTCAATGAGGATCAATCCTGTTACATACAGAGGTAGAATGATAAAGTTCTTATACTTGCTTTGTATGTATATGACATACTTTTGACCGATAATCATATGGATCTTATAATTACCACTCAGAGATGATTGTCCTCAACTTTTGAGATGAAGGACATGGGGGAAGGTAGCTATGTGCTAGGCGTGAAGGTTGTGAGGGATTGCTCAAAAAGACTTCTGGGTTTATCTCAGGAGTCTTATGTCAAGAAGATAATTGAGCGATTTCGCATGAACAACTCTAAACCAGTTGACACCCCAATGTGAAAAGGATGCGTCTTAAGCCTTGATCAATGTCCTAAGAGTGATGAAGAAAAAAAACGTATGTCTGAAGTACCATATGCAGTAGCAGTTGGGAGCTTGATGTATGCTATGCTATGTACATGTCCTGAATTTTGTTATGCCGTTGGCATGGTCAGTCGATACCGGAGTAATCCTGGTAAAGCTAATTGCACAGCTGTCAAGAGAATCTTTAGATACCTTTGTAATACTACTGGCCTTGTCTTATGTTACCATGAGGGTGATTTAGATTAAGAGGTTACAGTGATGCGAATTGGGCCACTGATAGAGATGAGCGTAAGTCCATATCAGCTTATACGTTTATACTTGGTGGTGGATGTATCTCTTGCAACAGTAAGAAGCAGATATGTGTTGCTCTTTCCACGATGGAGGCAGAGTACATAGTATGCTCAGTAGTAGTTCAGGAGGCTATGTGGCTGAAGAGATTCGTACAGAGGTTGGCTATCAATGCCTACTAAGAGGAGGCCGTTCTTATGTATTGTGATAGTATGACAGCTTTGGCATATGTTAAGGATCCCAAGTATCATGAAAAGACTAAACATATTGATTTGCGTTGTCACTTCATTAGAGACATGATAGCGAAGAAGGAGGTGGTCCTATTTCATATATCTACTAGCATGATGGTGGCTAATCTCTTGACTAAGCCTATTGCTAGAGATGTATTTATTACTCTTTATAGGAGCATGTGTTTATGTAGAATCTGATGTATTTGTTGATACATTATATTTCGCTTTGTATGATATTTATATTACATCATTCCTATTTTATATTATGTGTGATTTTGGTTTGATGTTTGTGTATGCATTCTTGTAAAAATGTCCCCAGGCTTGATTCGATTTACTCACACAGATGAATCGTCTTGACACTGAGATGATGTGCAAGATGAGACGCTAGATCTTTGACGTCTAGAGGGCGAGTAAATGATAATTATGTATTATACGTTGTCTTAGTCGGAACTAAGATGAGACCTTAATGTTGGGTCAATCATGAAGTTGACCACACTTCATGAAGCTTGTAGATAACCGAAGATGAACTTCTAAAACAGACGCTGCAAGAGTGACTGTTGTTAGAAATTCAAATTAAGCGCTTGTATAGCGACTAGACTAAGGTTCGTGTGGTGGTGTTTATTACGACTGACATACCCTTTATGGGAGAACAACATAGCATACATTCATATTGTATGTGCTTTGAGACGATCATAATAGTGGGAGCGACTAATGAATCCCTACTTTGTCACTGTGTGAGCCACTCGAATCATTATGTGATTCTATTATGTGCCTTTATGTACCGAAAATTATGACGTGTCAAGGCTGCTCGATGTTGCTACTTTAGATGTTTTCTTGGATCATGATTGATGCGGTCTCACGATGTATGCCTAGAAAAACAAGTAGGTTGAATTAGACCAACATATGTTGTTTGATAAGGTAGTATGATAATACACTTGTTGTATGACTCATAGCCTAGACGACTTGATCGGATTAGTTTCTAGATGCAAGTCATGAGTACATAGCGGTTTATGAGAGATATAGTATTACTTATTGTGAGGGATTTGAGAATGTTGTATCTAGGTATAGTCTAACTGTCTGGGACATTGACGAGATTCTTCCTAGCGACGCTTTGTGTTAGACTTGGTGATGACTTAATACATAGCTCCTATGTGTGTTTGTTCTCGTGGGGTCGCACGTTTTATTTCTCGTATGAAGAGATGAGGTTGTTTGAGAATGAGGTATGGAGATGACTTCCGTCATGTGAGCGAGTGGGAGCTATTAAGATTTAATATGTCATTGATGACGTGACGACATTTAAGAAATTTGAATATTTGTTATTTGAATTCTAATGATTATCCTAATTGATTATCGAGATTTAAGTTAGGAATCAAATGTAAAATGTACGTGATAGAAAAACATATCTCTATGCTCTCTTTTCTTCAAATTATCTTTAGAGAAATCACTTATGTCTTCTGAGATTTATGAACGTGCATAGAGACACTTGGAGTAACTCTAATAGTCAATCCGTCGATCCCATTGAAATGAGTGAACGGATAAGGAAGAGACGATATAGCATCGACGAACAAGAAGAGTACGAACGTGTGGTGAAATCAAGGAGAACTTAATATATTTAGTATGCCAAGTATCCTTAATTATTTGAGCGTCACAATGATTTTGGTGTGACATCTTCGTTTGCCTTTTTCTAAGCTACGCTCGGTCTCATTTGCTCGTTTGGTCCACAGAATCATGTTGGTGGAATTCCTAATACTTACAAAATTCTTCATACAAATATATTTAACTATCAGAAGAGAGAACTTGAATCCAGAAACTGAAAACAGAACTTCACCCTACATTTTTTTTTTATCACAACCATACCAAACAATGAAGTATTCAATCATGTAAAAGAAAAGAAAAGAAAGAAAGGAAAAAGAATACAACATGGTGATGCATAACCTGTAGATCCTGCTCACTAGCTAGCTATCAACGTATTCAAGATGTGTGTATCCATGAACAGAGCTAGCTGACGAAGAAACTACACAAAAATGAACAAAACCGATCAACCACATATAGACGCTATCTTTCCAACGTCTTGCAATCCATTTTCTAGAGGAGTCAAGTTCAAATCCAAGCACAGAACCCGCCCATTTCCGCTACTTGGTTTCTTCACTACCGGTGCCTGCATACTTGAACCCGACAAAGAAACAGAAGACGTTGACCGATCATGCCCATACATGTAAGTCCTGTGGCGCCTCATGTGGCCCCCTAAGGCTTGTCCAATCGCAAACTCCGTTCCGCAGATAGAACACTCATGTGTCTTTGCCTTGGCAGCAGAATGATTCTCATTGGACGACTCATGATCACCCTCGGTGGCCACACCCAACTTGGGCTTCTTGTGGCTGGCGCGGTGTCCTCCAAGGGCCTGAAATGATTGGAACTGTCCGTTGCACGTCTTGCACTCGAATACTCGCCCGTGTGCTGATGTATTGTCGTAGGAGATGGACGATGGGTATTGTGACATATCGCGAGAGAGTAGGATCAAGTAGTTAGCCATGGCGATCCTCTGATCGAGATCCATCCCTTCGTCGGCCTGCAGGATCCTTTTCATTTGCTTTAGGATGATTAATATATTTGAGAAAGCTAGCTATGTGAGGAAGTCAAGATCGGATTAAGGTTTGAATGATATATATAGATGTTTGATTTGCGTAACAAGTTTGACTTGCCGCGTACAAAAATGCCCTCTGTCTATACAAGGCGCACGAAACGTAGTACATTGAGTGCAAGACTTTTGACTTCTTATCAACGGATAATACCAAACTTCCCAAACTAAAATATAAACATAAATAATATAGTACAATTATAGCATTGTTGATAAACCGTGTTGTTTCGAAGTTGCTAGATTGTCATCAGTGACCAAGTTTGATGTGGTTTGCATTTACTGGTATATACTTCTTCCCTCTCAATTTATGTACAACGATTGAACCCGACATATACGCAACTTTATGTGTGTGAATTTGTATGGAATTTGATGAAAAAAAAGTTATTTTTTAGTGATAATGACGTTTATGAGAGAGAATGAAAAAAAACGAAGGAAGAAGATGACAGAATAATTTGATTATATTAATATTAATTGATTATCAAATAAAAAATAAAAATATTGTAAATAAATTAAGATTGATAAAATATATTATAAATAAATTGAGACGAAAGAAATATAAGTCAAAAGCAAAGGTGTATTGCTGCGTTTCATTTATTGAGAAACCAAAAGTATGGTATGAATTGATGACAAAAGAACTATAAAATGATAAATAAATGGGGAAGACATCATTCAAGTTGAATAGCAAACTCTACGAAACTCAAACTAAATTATAAATGTTCACAAATATATTTTTACACTATCCCTCGTATGAAATCCATTGGATTGAAGGGTCTACTGGTCGATTATATATCAAGTTTGAAATAATTACCACACAACAAGTGGTAAGAAAATGGAGAAGAAGGGAGATAAGATACCAGTCGAACTTCCTATCGTGATCTCAGTATCACATTTGATCAATAACATATTGAAAAATTAACTTTAACAAAAATTTCAACTAATGATAAAATACCTATAAATATATCTAACAATATCTTAACATCATTTTTCCACCTGAGGCATTTGAATTTTCACATCATTCATATTTCCACTCATATATGTAGTTACCAAATCGAATAGTACTAACGCAAACAGTGTGATGATTAGGACCAGAATAGTTGTTTTTGTGTACAAGATAATTAAAAGTAATAATGATACTGCTCTCTCTCTCCGAAAGTCAATGATAATCTCTTTCCTAATTGAAAGGATACCTTTGACATCAAATAAATTAGTCAGTGAGATGATATCGGATAACTTTTATGGATAGAGTCAAAACTACTAGAAAATTGCTTCCAAAGCAAAGTAAAAAAAAGTTATTAGAAAATTTAATTAAGCTAGCTCGCTAGCTAAGCACTTCTACTTTTTGCATTAAAGCAACTCGTTCCCACTCAATCATACTCACAGCCTATAAGGGCAGGCTGCCACTGCAGCCAATCGCGACTGCAACATATATACCTCAATGAAAGTGGAGAAAGCCTACTGACACTCAGCAATATAGCATTCCTTCCCTCTTATATTATATATCATATTTTATTATTTGAAACGTTCAAAAATATAATTAATATATCATATTAATTAATTTTTTATGCAAATTCAAAACAGCAAAATAATTCACCATCTGTTACAATACATTCCTTACTATGTGATATCAACCTTTGCAGAAACAACTTGGATGAGTTTGAATGCCAGCGCAAACCAGCGAAAAAAGCTTAGCTAATTGTGCAAATCCTAAAACCTCCATTTGTTCCTCCATCAATAACATGGAACTATTCGATCCTCACACCAAACAAGGCCTGAGATTATATCAAAGTTACATTTTATGTTATGGCTCACGTCAACCTCTGGCGGTGATCCTGAAATCTATTAGATTAACGTTATTGACGGGTGGCGGCAGGTGCCACAAGCTCGGGGGTTCAAAAACAGTGTCTTTAGAGTAAACGATTGGACTCAAACTAAGCAGAAATGTCAACCTCGTTTCAAGAAGACGTACAATAATTTGGAAGGCCGTTTAACCAAGATCATCTCTATTTTTAGATGGATCTGAAGTTAATCACGTATTTCCGATATATTATATGCACTAGCCTGTCTTTTCTTACTTGGGATTCCATTTCCCACATAGAAGTGAATAGGATCTGAACGTTTTTATTCAAAGTTGTTGAAAGGTCAGTTCTTCTAGTCTTAGTATCTGTTTAGTTCGGTCTAAAAACCACCCTTTTATCAGTTCATCTCCTGTTGGAAGTCAAATTAGAATCCAGTTCCTTGGATTATAGATTTGAATAGTCAATTCTGATGTGAAACGTTATGCCTTCTGTTTATGTCATTTTTTTAATGTGGCTTTTATCAAACAAGTAAAACAATATGATAAGAACAACTACACCATATCAACCCTTTGGTGTCATTTAAAAAACGTTGTCATAAGCATAAAAAACGTTGCAATAGACATTTGGTAACGTTTTTGTAAACGTTGCCGTAGATGCCCGTTGCCATAGGATATGGCAACGCTTCCTAAGAAAATTGCAACGCATTATGAAGCGCTACCAATGGTATCAAAAGGGGCCTTTTTTTTTATATCCAATGGCAATGGTTTCGAAATTTCTATGGGGACCGTTTATGTTACTCCCTCCGTTCCAAAATGATCGCAACATTTTGACCATGCATACGTGTCGATATAAAATTTGACGTACGTATAACGATGATCAAATGTATTTTTTTTAAATTTATCGTGAAACATCAATAATTGTGTACATTACGTACTTCAACCAAATACATATTGGGAACGATCAGACGTGATTTGATATGAAAACGAAACTTATATTTATATATATAAAATAATATAAGATACGTATATGTTTTAATTATTATGAGACAAAAAGAGTAATTTAACCGCGTTTTCTCAACCCTATTGCAACATTTGAATACTTTTTGGCAACGTTGTTCTCGGTTCTACAGGTTCAGTTGCACATCACATATGGCAACGTTTTTCTCTTATATAGCAACACTTTCAAGCCAAATACAACAATATTGGATCGAATGTCTTAAATATAATTCACCAAAAACACATTACAGCTCCAAAATACAAGATAATTAGTTCAACGATCCCACAAACAAGATTTGCTGGTACAGAATTTCAAGTTTAGATGGTTCTAACAGGGTACTACATCCCAAAACCCAAAAGTTTGGTTTTAAAGTCATAAACGTAACTTCATCCACCAAAAGCTAGAACTGGCACATCAAAAGCTAGAACAAATCCCCAAATCATGGTTCGCTACTTGCTAGTTCTACGACTCGCTCCTCCAAGTTCAGCAGTTTGAATATCTTCATCCTGCAAGACATGAACATAATTATCAATGACGAAATTCAAGGATTCTTGAAAACACAATGATATAGTCAAAAGCATAAGAAACAAAACTGCAAGAATAATACAATAGCCAAACAAAATTATCTCCACCCGCCAATGATCATTATCTTCATCATTATAATTGTTACCCCCTCCGTCCCATAAACTTTGTAATATGTATGTATTGTACACTATTCTATACACATAATATAAGTCTCGTTTTCATATCAAATGACGTTTGATCGTCCCGCAACAAGCATTAGTTTGGAGTACATAACTTACAAAATCATTGATATCTCACGATAAATTTACAAAAAAATTATGTTTGATTGTCGTTATACGCATATCAAATTTTTCTTCGATACAAGTACAAAATCAAAATGTTACAAAGTTAATGGGCCAGAGGGAGTATGAGATTGAGTATGGAACAGATAGTCAAACAAAACCATAATAACCAACCACAATCTCCAGCATCAATTAAGACCAGGTTAAAATATAAGAGTGTCCTGCACGCAAACACCATAAAGATCGAGTATAGTCTCCAAATACCAGGTTAAAATAACCAACCATGATAACCAAAACTCCCAGCAACCCAAAGATTTTGCAAAGTTAACTTTAATGCAGCAAAGAAAAACAGCTTCGAAATTGCGAGAGGATCGAGAACAAAAACAATCACAAACTTAAAGTTGGTGTGCCTCATTCATTGGGCTATGAGTAGCAGACGAGCTAAACTTCCTTACCCCCCAATGACTTGCAACATGCTCTGCACTTGCAACATATTCCGGTTGTCCAACCTCTGCAAACAATCTTGTAGCAATCTTGTAGCAGCGTCTGAGTCGATATTGGGAAGGACGTATTTGAACTTTAATCAAATCTGTGAAGCTAATCTCTTGTGTCAATTCTGCCTTAACACTATCCTTGATAGAGTTTACAAGATCCACGTGAGCTTTCATGGGAATACCGTCAAGTGATGCACTGCAAGATGATAACTCCTTTCGTTTTAAATCGGTCCTTGTTGCAGTCCTTCCCTCTAGCCGAACATGACCAGGATACTCCTTTGGCATCACCAAGGTGAATGGATCTTGTGAATTTGAAGGTTCACCTGTAGATTGTCGCATTTGTAATTCCTACATTTCTGCCTGATGAATAACTGTAAGTAAATTTAACATGTAGCAACCTCACTAGAAAAGGAAAGAGTATGACTTAGGTAACTAGTGTATTACTATTTTGCATTCTGTTTCATCATTGGATTTCTTGTGATGTCGAGTTAAAACTCTTTCACGTGTCTTGATGAACATCTCTGCTTTGGTTGGAGGCTCCTTATTTGCATTTGCCTGTTGCTATTGATATTAAAAACAAAACATAAGTTGTTATGTACAAGACCAAAATTTTTGTACATGTACAGTTCTAGAAAGATTTTGTACATTGCATACCATCTCATGTCTAATGATTGAGAAACTTTTGCGCCCAGTTGTGTGCATATGCAAATGCAAAATTTGGATCTAACAAATCCATGGTTTTCCAAACCTCTCTGTAGTGTTGTCAAAACGGCGGGCCGGGCCGGATTTCGGTCCGAGCCTCGAGGTCCGACACTGTAGCTCGGACGGGCCGGCCCGACCCAAAGGCCTTGGTCGGACGGGCCCAATGGGCTTTCTCCCCGGCGGATGCCTGTCCGGCCCGGCCCTTGGTCCGGACGTCCGGTTGGTCGGACGGGCCGGGCTTTTATCCGTCCGGCCTGATCAACCGAAGCCCTTTTTAAAAAAACTAACCGTTAGTCAAAACCGTCACCGTTTTCACCAAAACCGTTGGCGGTTTTGTCTTTTTACCCTTGCCAAATCCGGGCAGTTTCCGAAGCCCTTTTAAAAAACTAGCCGTTACACAAAACCGTTGACGGTTCTACCAAAACCGTTGACGGTTTTGTCTTTTTATCCATGCCAAATCCGGGCAGAGAGGTTGGTTTCTGAAATTACACAAAACCGGTGACGTTGTTTGGAAACCGGTGACGGTTGTTAGGAAAACGTTGACGTTTCTTAGAAACCGGTGACGGTGTTCTCCGGTGTCAGATTGATT
>JAOVYX010004528.1:0-10171 GCA_035668315.1 Drosera spatulata
TTTTTTTTTTTTTTACATTTTTCAATTTTTTCAAATTAAACGACTCAATCCAAACGAAACATGAAATATACAACAAAGGAAAAAATAAAAAGAAAGACATAAAAACATAGAACCACTCCCCAAGCTAAAATATGCCTTGTCCCTAGTGTATATAGAAAAACGAAGCGCAAAGGCAAAAATATAAATAAATACTTAGCGAGGGGGTTGTGGGGGAAAATAACCCTGCACGAACTTCTTGAAATCGTAATAATGTTGGAAATATTGCCTCTGCTCTCTCCACATCTCCATAATAGCACTCCAAGCGATCAACAACAAGGCCCTGCCTCTGTCGAGTAATTTCCACTTGAAGTTTCTGAAACGTGGTGCATCGATGTCTGGACCTTACTCTGTCGAGTCATTTCCACTTGAAGTTTCTGAAACGTGGTGCATCGATGTCCACTCTGACGCTGCTACCGACCCTGCTTACGACAAGTGACAATGAGAAAACTCTCTTGTAGTCTAAAAGCAGAATCCCCAATTCTTTTTATTAGTGATAGTCATCTCGGCACAAGGGATTTCTCTTAATGGTTCATTCCTTCACATCTCGCTACTTCAAAAAGTATCACTTCTTATCCACCACTTCAATCATCTTCATGTTCTTGAATGCCTTAATCCCTACCAATGGTCTAGGCAAAGCTATATCCGCCTTTGACATATCAACCTTGAAATACTCCGCAAGTGGAGTAATCAAGCCTCCAACAACAATTCCTCCACTCCTTGCATTTGCAATGGCCTCAAGGTGACGAGCAATAAACGCCGCAGTGTTAATGCGAGGCTCACCACTCTTATCATTCAACCCATATAACATGTGATAGAAAAAGAATAGCTCCTCTTGCGAAATAGATCTGGTACTCTTCATAGTACCACCAATAGTATGAGCTATAAACCAATGCATAACAAGTATCACAGGATTCTTAAGTTGTGAACTTTTAGACGTTTTTGTAAATTTCTTCTCTCCCATCAAAGTTTCACAAAAACAATTCATTACACTAGTATTCAAATCATTTCCTATTATACACTCTCCCTAAGCTTAAAACCACAAGCTGGGGCGAACTCATTCACAGTTATCTTCTTATTACACCATTTAGGCAAAATTTGATGAATTCTTCATTAGGATCATTCGGTGGTAAAACCTTAAAGTTAACACACAATGTGCATAAAACCTCCATGTTCAAGTCAGAATATGATTTCGACCTCTTAGTAAGGATTGAATCCTATCCTAAATTCTTGCTCATCAAAACTATGTCATCCCATACTCCTAACTTCTTACAATCACCAATATCTAACCACCTCGTTTCTAGCATTTAACGATTAGAGAGAAAACTCACTCTTTCTTTACAACAAGGATCATAAGTAGTAGGGGGTTTATGAGGAGTAAGATCATTACCCTCGATGAGTGAAGAAGATGTTTGACCCTTGTTAGACCCCATTGCACTCGATTTATGCTTCCCAGTCTCCACCTTTGACCAAAATTAAGCCTTAGACAAACTGGCTCAAAAACCTCTCTTTAGCCTAAACAAGTCGTAAAAACATGATTTTTGGACTAAATCTCTTCAAACCAAGGTTTGGAACACGTTCCACTCATTGAGTCGATGAATTTAGAAGGTTGAATCACCTATATCGGTTGAGAAACAAACATTTGGGACTTCAGGGTTTTCGAGATCAGTTTTTGTGCTTATTGTGTTTTAGTGTGTTTTTGGATAATTGGAAGATTTGTTTATAGGAATTTGATGTCTAGGAAGATATATGATGGAGATTTCATCGATTTGGATCGAGATTTTAAAAGTTTAGATAAGAGAAAAATCAAATTTTAAGATATTGTAGATGAAGATTTTATGAACATCTGGTTCATGGGCTGTTTTTGCTCGATTTTACACCCGTCATGGCCGTGACAAGGGATCGTCATGAACGTAACGAAGTTTGGATTCTAAACAAAGTTTCTATACTGCTCGTCATGGTCATGACCGACTCCATCATGGTCGTGAACAAATTAAAACACTTCTGGACTTATTTTGCACGACTGTCACAGCCGTTACAAGGTTGGTCATGGTCGTGACAGCTCAGAAAATCATTCGTCTGAGTTCCTTTTTGTCTAAAATCAAACCCTTATGCTTCAAACTCAATTTAACTTTATAAACGTGATTTGGCATCTGTTCAAAGTGATTTCAGGAGCAAAACATGATCAAAGAATTTTTTATTTTGAGGCTTTATTGAAAAATAAGAAACTTGAAAATGAAAACCACTAATAACCTTGTGTTACCTCCTAAGAAACGCACTTCTTTAACATCGGTTGCTCTACAACGTTAAAGCCCATTGTTGCTCCATAACTCGTCTAACTAGTCGTATGGGGATTTCATCCTCCCATAGAGAATTTCGGGGTTCATAGAAAAGCTTGAACCAATGTCTATTGACCTTGAAAATTTTCTCTATGTTTGGACTTTCAATCTCCATTAATCAATAGTCATAGACCTTTTTCATAATGAATGGTCCATCCTGATAGGAATGTGCAATCCATTCATTTGTATAGAAATTAATGAACAAAATTAAAGAGTAAAACCATGATGTAGTTAGTGTGCTTAGGTGGAAATCAGGTTAGTAATCTGCAGTCTAAGTTTGATACAAAAGAGCAGACGGCCACAGATGGAGAGCATTGTGGGCCACCAGATGCAGACTACTACAGGATATTCCACATGCAGTAAAGCCTTCAGAGTATTCAACAAGGAAACACAAACTTTAGAAGAGTAAGTTCATGTTTCTTTTGATGAATCTGAGTCATCTATACGTACTGCTGATGTTCTTAATGAGGAATGTGCATGTATAGATGATGAACAGGATACAGACGAGGAAAATGAACTGACGAGGAATGTGCAGTAAAGGCAAAGTGGTCTGTAGTCCCTGAAGACAAAGAAAATGCAGTAGACCCATAGCAAGATGCAGCAGAGGAAAAACTGGAAGAAACTGCCATTCGCCAGCATGAAGACAAAGGCAGATGGATCAAGGCACACACTGAGAGAGACATAATTGGGGACAAGGATGTCCCGGTGCAGACGAAGAGGGCAACCACAAACGAATGCCTGTCTGCTTGCTTCATTTTAGAAATGGAGCCTAAAACAATTAATCAAGCTTTTAGTGATCCTAACTGGATAGATGCCATGCAAGAAGAACTAAATGAGTTCAAAAGAAATCAAGTATGGTATCTTGTGCCAAGACCAAAGAACTATCCAGTTGTTGGCTGCAAGTGGGTCTTCAGGAACAAATCTGATGAAAATGGAATAATCATCAGAAACAAGGCTAGATTGGTGGTCAAACGGTACTCTCAAGAAGAAGGGATCGACTTTGATGAGACCTATGCCCCAGTTGCAAGATTAGAAGCCATAAGAATGTTCCTGGCATATGCTGCATATGAAAACTTCAAAGTCTTCCAAATGGATGTCAAAAGCGCTTTCCTCAAAGGAAAGCTACAGGAGGAAGTTTATGTTGAACAGCCTCCTGGATTTGAAGATTTTGAACATCCAAATTATGTCTACAGGTTAGACGAAGCCCTTTATGGCTTGAAACATGCTTCGAGAGCGTGGTATGAAACTCTTTCTACCTTTCTTTCTGATAATGGCTTTCAAAGAGGAAAGGTAGATAGCACACTGTTCCTCAAGAAACATAAGGATCACACACTATTAGTGCAAATATACGTAGATGACATCATCTTTGGTTACACTAACAGCAAACTGTGCGAAAGGTTTGTTGCAGTAATGAAATCCAAATTTCAAATGAGTCTTATGGGTGAACTAAAATACTTTCTAGGTCTGTAAGTGAAACAGTTAAGTAAAGGAACATTTATAAATCAATCAAAATACTCAACAAATATAATAAAAAAGTTTGGCCTAGAAAACTCAACTCCAATGAAAACTCCCATGAGCACTACTGCTAAAATTGACAAACATGAAAAAGGTAAAAGTATAGATCAAACAATATATAAGGTATAATAGGACCTTTACTTTACCTTACTGCAGTAGGCCGGACATCCAGTACTCAGTCTATGTTTGTGCCAGATATCAATCTGATCCTAAGGAATCCCACTACACTGCAGTTAAGAGAATCCTGAGATATCTCGTAGGAACTCTTAATCTGGGTATATGGTATCCAAGGGACTCAGATTTCGTACTAACTGGTTATTCAGATGCAAACTTTGCAAGTTACAGGGTTGACACTAAAAGCATAAGTGGTACATGTCGATTTTTAGATGCAAGGCTGATTTCTTGGTTCAACAATAAGCAAACCACTGTCTCAACCTCTACTACAGAAGCAGAATACATAGCTATAGGAAGCTGCGCTACACAGGTACTTTGGATGAGGTCACAGCATGCAGACTTTGAGCTAAACTTTTCAAAAACAAACATCTTTTGTGACAACACATCTGCAATGGCTATTTCTGAAAATCCTATTTTTCATTCGAGGACCAAGCACATTGATGTCAGATATCATTTATCAGAGATCATGTGCAAAAAGGTCACATAAAGTTGGAATACATTCCAACAGAAAAACAAATTGCAGACATTTTTACAAAACCCTTTGATGAAAATAAATCTATCATGTCCAGAGGAAAGTTGGACATGATAGATATGAGTAAAATGACCATGTCTATTGCTCTACTGTAGGTACAGATGTTGACGAGCAAGATTTTTAAAATGGGTTGAATAAATTCAAAGAGTGCAGACGAGTAACTTTGCTCTACTGCTCTACTGCATGTGTAGATGTAGACGGGCAGACTACCTGAAACGCACTCAGTGTTTTTCAAGTGATGCAGACGAGTGACTTTCCTCTACTGCTCTACTGCACAAGCCATGCAGACTAGAGACAGGTGTCACTCTACTACTCCTATTTTTGGAAAGAAATCTTTTCATAATTATCTCCTTGATTTTGGCAAAAGGAAAAGTAATTTTAGGAAACTGTGTAATGGTTACTTTTTGATTTCAAATGGTTAAAATCTACAGTAACTATAAAAGGAGAGAAATCATTTCAGAATTCACTTTACAATTCTTTCTCTCTCTTTCTCTCTCTCTCAAGCGAAAATCTCTCAATTCTCCCTTCGATCACCTCCAAACTCTCAATTCAAAACTCTTTCTAAAAAACTTGGTGAATCTTAACACTTTCGAACAAAATGACCGACAAATCCACTTCTTCAACACCCTCCAAATCATCAAGGCCACACATGAGCCTTGCAAAGAAAGATTTACAAATAGGTGTGGTTGTTGACTTTGAAACTCTCATACACGAGTCTAATGAAGTTAAAGAAGTCTCATAATGCATCCAGGAAGCGGGATTGAAGTATCTGTGTGAGACCACCAGCCACATCTTTGACGAAGAAGTCATGAATCTGATTGAAAAGGCTAGGGTTTCGAGGAATCTCCAAGAAATCAATTATACTCATAAGAAAACAGCGATTTAATCACTGTAAACGATATGGCTCGTATCTTCAGACTACACAATGATGGTTTAAGGGTGATTCCCCCAAGCGTCATCAAAGGCGGACTTCTCGCAATGCTCGAAACCGAATATCAGAAAGAAGGGATAAGGACAATAAAGAGGTTCTTGGCAAAGGAACACAAATTCCTTGTAGACGTAGTCAAGAAAACCATGATGTCCAGGGAGCGCTCAAAGGACTAGATCATACAAGATCAACAGGAGATCATGTGTGCAATCTTGATGAAACACCAGGTGAACTGGGCTAGCCTAATGATCCATCAAATAGTCAGTGCAGTAGAGGCAAGACAGCCTCTCTACGACAGACTACTGAGCATCATTCTGAAGGACAAGTTGAAGCTATCTGACTCTCAAGGAAGACCATGGACGGTGCCAAAGCAAATCGACATCAAGAAACTTGGTAGGTTGCCAGCAGGATTGGCAAAAGTAAGGAAGACCACAGTGGCACCACCACCACCATAACCTAAGTCTGCAGCATAGTCTGCAGTACAACAAAGGGCAGAGAAGCCCAAAAAGAAGATAATTCCAACGGCTCCTAAGCCTCCAAAAAGGAAATTGATACTCCAATCTTCTGAAGAATCACAAGAACCTGCCACGGGGAAAGCAATTGAAGTAGAAGAAGAGTCTGCAGACGTGCAGATTACAGAAACAATGCAGACTGGAGAGGTAGTACAGACCACTGCATTTGCAGTACTGTAGACGAATGCTGTAATACAGTCAAACGAAGCAGTTACTGCAGACCTACAGACGGATGATGAAGGTGCAGAACAGCAATTAACACAACCGATTGCCGCCATCGAGGAAGTTTCATCTTCAAAGACTCTTCCTCCCAAGACACCAAAGGTGGCAGCCCTACATGATTCCAACGTGGCTTTGGAATTCATAAGGCCAGGAGCAAATAAAGAATTGCCACGGTTCATATTGACCTCAATGAGCAGCTTCGAGGAAATCCGAGAAGGCCCTCAAGCCACTTTCAGAAAGGAATTAGCGGCAAAGGGATATACACAGAAGAAGATCGAAGACATTGAGGCCGTACTTCGAACCCTGGATGGACCAGCACCCCAACAAGTTTCCACTAAAACAGCTAGAATCACAATCACAGAAGTCACTACAGACGAGCCCACAACAACAACAACCATCACTGCAGATAAAACAACAACAACAACAACAACTTTGGTTTTCGACACTAATATGTCTCTTGTTCCTTATGCAGATGATGATGATGAGCCAGAGATAATCAAAGTAAGGGCGGCTGAAGAAATCGAAGCAAAAGAAGAAACTCCTGAACAAAAGAAGAGATTTGAAGAGGCGCTTCAATTCGTTGAGGAGCTAAGAAGGAAGGCCCAACAACTCAGAGCACAGATTGATGTTCTCCTGGGAAAGCCTCAGAAGGAGGCAATGCTGAAGAAATTTGCCAAACAGCATAAGCTCAAGAGGAGAAGGACAATCATGACCAGCATATCCGAGCCAACTCTCACAGCAGAAGAACAAGAGCACGCTGAGGATGCGCTTGCAAAAGAATGAAGGAGATTAGATGAAGCTCTTGAAGCAGATGCAGAACAGATCCACAAGGAGGCTACACTGCAAAAAGCCACTCAACAGACAACTCTACAGCAGACTACTCCGCAGACTAGGATGTAGAAGAGAGTAGCTCCTACACTACCACCAGCTTCTCTTTCCAAGAAAAGGAAGACCTCAAAGAGCAGCAGACCAAAATTGATTCCATCAGGACCTCGACAGTTGTTCACCATTCATCCAGATGGATCCAAAACACTGATAGGGGATATCACAGGCATGATAGAAGGAGAAATCGAGCAGATGGTCCTACTGCAACAAAAGGCTGCTCAAACAAAAGATAGCCCGAAAGAGCCTTACATCCTTTTCACTGGTGTATTGGAATGGAAGGACTCCACAATGAAGACCGAAAGGCACAGACAAACTCAACTGCATCAAGTTGAGTTTATCCTATAGAAGTAAGGTTGGAGCTCAAGAGAATAATTGACTAGCATGTTTGAGCTGCAACACTTGAAGTCCTGGAGTACCTCTCCAAACCAGAAGTGGGCAGACCACCATCTCCAGGAGGTGATGATGATGGTGAAGATGAAGATCAGGGTGGAAATAATCTCACTGATGAAGTTGCTAGAGAAAGAGTCCTTCCAATCATTGCAGCAGAACCAATAACTCAAGCCACTGCAGCAGAGGAGACAGCTACAGTAGACCAGACCACAGAGTCTCAGGAGAAAACTGCCTCAGTGCCTACAGTAGAGGTAGAGGACCTCACCGCTGAGATACTTGCAGACAAGGCAGAGTTGCAAACTGCCCCGTTTTCTGAAATCGGGCACATTGCAAAAGATAAGCAGACCACCTCAGCAGTTGTAGACGAGCAGACGAGCTTGGCCATTGCAGCAGAGCAAATTCCTGCAGACGAGCAGACGAGCTTGGCCATTGTAGCTGAGCCAAAGGAAACCATTCCTGCAGACGAGCCACTTCCTTAACCATCACTCACTCAACTGATGCAGGATATGGAAAATCTTCAAGCGCAGATAGCAGAGGAACCACAAGGAGTTTCTACAAAAGAAATGAAGTTTCCAGAAGAAGATGAGTAGACTGTCGAAGAGAGTTCATCACAAGGGATGACTCTCTCAACTCACAGAAAGCATCTGTTGGAGGACACACCATCAACTCAGCACAAGCAAGGGAACATCTCTCCAATCCACATCCAGTTTACCCCTCAATCCTCATTTGGATTGCAATCTACCACTGAAGACCTCCCTTCAGTAGACTTCCCTCAAGGCCCGCTGTATGGCGCAACCTCGAACGTCACAATGACTCCTCAAATAGCTATCAGGAGTCTTAAACTAGGAATGGAAGAAGCTAAGCTTCCACAGCACCTGGAGACTCCAGTATCAACAAGAACCAGGTCTGTATACAGGAGAAAATATACTGAGAAAACACCAGAAGCCTCCCCATCCAGTGTCGACAAAAGGCTACATCAACTGGACCAAAGATGCACTTCAGGATTTCATTGCAACTTTACAGTCACTTGCAGAAGATATAGCAGATGAAAAGAACCAAAGGGAGCATTACTTCGTTCTCTTCTATGATCTACTCCAAAAAGTTGCAAGGCAAGCTCAGAAGAGCACAGGCAAAAGTTAGCAACATTATCTAAAAACTACTTCAAACTACAATAGGCTGCACAATGCACAAGCCATCAAATTCAGAATGCTGCAAACCACAATTCAGGAAACATAGAATCAACTGCAGACCCTCATCCTCAATAATGACAGGACACTCACGCTCTTGGAGTCAAGGGTTGATTCGGCCCTCAAGAGAGCCACAGTTGCAAAGAACAGCATGGCTTCAGAGCTGAAGGCCTTAAAGGAAGCAGTCAACGACCTCTCCCATAGCAATAATGTAAACAAAAAGGGGGGAGAAGGATGCTGCAGCGGAGGAAACTGTAGCTGAAAGAAGTGGTGGACAAAAGTCTCAGGGGAAGAGACAACCACAATAGCCTGCAGTAGAGCCAAGGTCTGCAGCAGAGGGAAAAAACAACAGACCTGCAGCAGAGAAAAGGTCAAGACATGCAGTTGAGCGAACAACTGCAGAACAGCAAAGGGAGAAACAAAAGCACAAAAGGCCAAAGGTTCTGCAACAGGATTATCCTTCCAATACAGGACGGAAGGATTAATCCATAGGAAAAAATGTAAGTCCTCTACATTCTGAAAAATTTATTTTTAGCAATGGATGTGTAGGTTTTCTTGTAGTTAGAATTTCTTAGGAGTTTTGTTTGCATCAATTTAGGGGGAGATTGATTGGAGTGTGCAATCCCTCTATGGTATAGAAATTGATAAACAAAACTTAAGAAGAAATTATGTATGTAATAGATGCTTAGGCTGTAATAATTAGTTAGATAGATGCAGACTAGGGGTCGTAGGTTGTGCAGAAGAGTGCAGCAGACCACTACTGCAGCAAAGTGCAGCCAGGTGCAGCAGGCCACTGGTGTAGTAGAGTGCAACAGACCAAGGCAATGCAGACTACAGGGGACTAAAAATTACAGGCCAATGATCAACTACATACAACAGCAAAAGTGTCTCAGGGTTCTCATGATCTAGGATCCTTGTGTTCAAGTCCAGTTCCAGCAGCAAAGTGAACTGAGCTATATTGCATTGCAAGTATGCAAGCTGAATTACAAAAGACTGAGTGCAGTGCTGGATACAGACGAGGCTACACTAGCAGGCTGAGCAGATGAGATCTGGAAGCTTTTGAGTGGGAGCTAAATTGCAGCAGACTGGCTGCAGTACTTGGTGTAAGTGAAGTTATAGAAAAGGCTGGATATGAAGACTGTGCAGCAGAGCTCATGCAGCCAAGGGTGTAGCAAAAGTTTACAGTAGAGGCTGCAGCAAAGGCATGCAATAGAGGCCTGCAGCACAAGCTGTGCAGCACAGGCATGCAGTAGACCTGGTGTATGAGTTTGGGTGCAGTATAAGTTATGCTAGAATGGAAAGGAACAACAAAGGGATAAAAAATGAGAATCTGAGACAATGGTTAAGTGTACAAGATCAGAAAAGGTGAAGCAAGTCAGTCTACTGCAGTAGAGGACAGAGCTGTCACTATCAGATAGTACAGTCACGGGTTCTGGTTCCCTGAGCCTATA
>JAOVYX010004529.1:0-10171 GCA_035668315.1 Drosera spatulata
GTTAGCCTTATCACGGACCGGGTCCGTGACGGCATAACGCTCACGTGTCTTCCTACGTGGAAAGTCGTGGCGTTACATATAAGATGAGTATGATATCATGAGTTGTAGCGGATTGAACTCATAGGTTGTTTGCTTAATTGGAATTAAATCAGCTCTTGTGCAAATAAGACCAAGTAAGAACAAAACCTTGATGTTTTGAGAATATGTTTGGAACGATAAAGGCATTATGATGTGCTAAAATGATATTCAGAGGATATATATCATGTGGTAAATATGCCGTGGAAAATTGGACTGATGTGTCTATCTAGGTTGTAGCTATTGTATGAGCGTCTTGTTTGGTACCGCTACTATGTGTGGTTTGGGATAAAACTTAAGGATAATGAGAAGATATTTCTATAATGGAATAGGATTGCAACATGTATTGAGTATGATACGAGAGGAATCGGTCAAATGGGTTGAGTAAATAAATGAGATTTACTCTCTGAGACGAGTAATAACTTGATCATGAAGGGTGGGAAGACATATACATTTGATATATGTGAGCAATCTTGCTCAAGTATGAGAAGTCAATATAATTGATGTTGGAAGGTTAAATTATACATGTGATCTTCTTTTCCATCAAGAGAGTAGCAATACCTTCTTAGTGAGAAAAGATGCTGTCATGGCTAGACATAGATGTTTCCAACATGATGTAACACGTGCTTTCATAAATGAAGTATAAGAAAAATATGTAGGAATGTGAACTATGGTAGTAGGGAGAGCATAAAAAAAAAAAAAAATTTTATTAGTCTCAGAGAAGTATAACTTTTTTAAAACGAACTATAGAGTGTTCCGTTGAAGAGGATGAATAGATATTTAGGACAATTATTATGTATTTAAACATTGATAGTGAAATTTACCAAATAGTAATGAATGCATAAAGTTTGAGATGAAGAATGTGGACATATTACACATGAGGTGGACATGTTATTGGCATAAAATTGCGAGGTGTTCAATAATTGAGATAGACAATAGGCCTTCAAGTTAAGCCTAAATGAGAATTATGTGGGTTTCCTCCCTTATTTAAAACTTCTCTATGCAATGAAATGCTTTGTTATACCTAATACATGACAAACAGATCATAGTCAACGATTTCATATTTTGATCTATGCTGAGATGAAGGGTTATTATGAATAAAAGAATAAATTGCAAGTAACAAATGCTGAGTTAGTTACTCTACTTAGGTTAAACATTGAGCTCGATGCCTTAATAACCGTAAGATGTTATACGCTTGGATGATAATGATATTTTATTTTGAGGTTATAAGTGCTGTAATCTCAAAGGTATATTTTGGAATAAAGGTTCACTAAATGTCATAAGAATACTCCAACTGAGAGTTAAGAAGTTGCTTATTGAGCATTGAAAATATTACTGGATAAACTGTAAGAGACATCAGTCTAAGTACATGTTCTGTATGAATCCATGGATTGATGATCCAAGAACAAGAAAACACAATGGGTTTTGGGATTCACAGCCGTGTACAATTCGAAACTTAACGTTTGTCGAAGTTAATACTTTGTGATTAGAGATCATATAGAATCAAGTTGGAAACAGAACTTAAGGGCATATACTAGTGAAGATTTGATATGTTTGCAAATATCAGATTTTGATTATTGAATTGAAGAGACTTATATCAAATTTTGGAATATAAGAAATGGTAAAATATGAGATAAGCCAGTATTATGTTAACTACTCTTGGAAAGTATAGTAATGTGTGAAACTTAAACTCTCAATGACAATCTGTTATTGGAGATATATAAGAAGCTGTATTATTTATCTCATATGAGCTTCCAGAAAAGCATAGAGTATAAACTAAGTAGTGAGAATTGTGACAAAAGGGCAGGAAATCATTCAGAAAGAATTTGGAGATTCCATCTTCTTAATGCAGAATATATCCACAAATATTAATAGCTAGTTTGACAAGGCTAGAAACTTCAGCAGCAAAGAGAAAGTTTTCTCCAGTTCAAGAATTTATTAGGATGCTCTGAAATTAATATTTTAGAATAAAATTGGGAGCTATTAAGGTAGAGAAACGAATTATAACCTGAATTTGAGCTATAAATAAGGACTACCTTCGTGGTAAAAGAAATATAAGTTATAGCGTTCAAGGTTAATATTTGTATACAGAAGCCCAACTATATGTTTTATCTTCTATTCTATTTATCCAGGATTCTAAGATTCAGTAAAATAACAATTGAAATAACAATTCTATTCGATTGCCTTCTTGAAATAACAATGTTTGAGTCATATTTATTATCGAAAATGAAAGAAGCATATTTGAATTTTAATAATTTCACTGATTTAATACGATGGCGGAGTAAATTTTCTAAATGAATTAGAGTTGCATTACAGTGGTTGCTTAAGAACAGTTAGATTAGGTTGAAGAACTTTCTGAATTTTCTTCCCATGAGTGCTAGCTCTTTTGTCATGCTTTTGTCATTCGTAGACGAGATGCTGCAACTCTCCTCATTTGCCATGCCCTTCGGGATCCTCTCCTGAGCTTTGAATGCCAATGTCCTTTTCCTGGCTTCATCTATCTGTCTCTTCTACTCCACCTCCAGATTGTAGATGTGCAGAACGTCATAGAGTTATGCCAATGACATTTTGGCAAGGTCTCTCGACTCTCTAATGGCGGTTGTCTTCGTTCCCCAGGTCTCCCTGAGAGATCTCCTGAACTTAAGGTTTACCTCCTTGTTATCGAAGGGATTTTCTATGGTTTTGAGATTATTGATGAGGACATTAAACCTTTCATAGAAGCTTGTAAGGTTCTCATCTGCTCTTATCGAGACCCAGTCGTACTGCTGCGTGAGGACATCCTTCTTATTTTCGTGGATCTCGTTTTTGCCCTCATTTCTCAACAATAGTGCTTCCCATGCTTCCTTCGCTATGGACCACAATCTCGAACATATCATCATCCAAAGCTTTGTATATTTGGTTTTTGGCCGTTTTGTCTACTAACACCAGATCCCAGTCGTCTCTCGTCCACAGAGACTTAGGCTTGTCAACTTCTCTAGTGGCATCCATTGTATCTGGCATTTTTGGATCATAAGGCCCGTCTATAATAATGTCATACATTCTTTCGTCAATGGAATCTAGATGAGCCAGCATTCTATGTTTCCAATAGTTTAATTTGTCGAAGGAGCAGGAAGGTGAATCTTTACTATTTGGACACTTTGATAGTTTTGGAGGAGCCAGGATTGAATCTTCACAAGAATGAACTGTTAGTAACTTCTTTGCAGACTGATATAAAAAGAAATGACCTTTTCTTTCCAATAACAGTTAATTCTGGAAAGATCTGCTCTGAAAACAATTGAAAGTCCTAGAAATAACCTAGAGGGAGGGGGGTGAATAGGTTATCTTACAAATTTTACAGACAGTGCAGTGAAGCTATGGGCTAGTCTGCACTGCCTGAGTCTGCTGCAGTATTGCGGAAGTTCTATAGTTGAGAATTTAGCTTTGTAAAGCTTATCTCTTTGAATTTAAAGTTCTTTTCTAACAGTTCTAGGAATGATAATCAGTGCGAAAAAATAAATGACACAGGATTTTTATACTGGTTCAGATATCTACTACCAATAAGTAACAGAAGTTTAGTCCAGTCTTCCCTTGGTCATGACCAGTGTAGTCAAACCAAGAAGAGGTTCACTAGTTCTTGTTTCTAGTTCACAAGATTGCCCCTTTACAGCAAGATCTTACTTGCTAAAGGATGAAGAACCTAGATCTTGCAGTGCTCTGCTGCAGTTGTTGTTCTTCACTTGAAGAGTAGTGACCCTTCTTCACAAATCATGAATCTTCGATTCAGCTCACGCACAGCGAGTTTTCAAGGCTTTCCTTCTTTTGAAAGCTCTCAAATGATGTCCAACTTTTCTCAGACGCGTCAACCTTGTTCTCTGCGCTGTGACCCCTTTTATAGGCTCAGGAAACCAGAACCCGTGACTGTACTATCTGATAGTGATAGCTTTGTCCTCTACTACAGTAGACTGACTTGGCTTCACCTTTTCTGATCCAGCACACATCACCTTTGCCTCAGCTTCTCGTTTTTTACCCCTTCCTTGTTCCTTTGCATTCCAGCCCAACTCATACTGAACCCAGCCTCATGCACCAGGTCTACTGCATGCTTCTGCTGCACAACCTCTACTGTAGTCCTTTGCTGCAACCTCTGTTGTCAGCCTCTGCTGGCAACCTCCGTTGCACCCTCGGCTGCATGAGCTCTACTGCACAGTGTTTATATCCAGTCTTTCTGTAACTTTACTTGCACTGCAGCCAGTCTATCGTAACTCACCTCCCACTCAACAGCTTCCAGACCTCATCTGCTCAGCCTACTAGTGTAGCCTCGTCTGCACCCAACACTATACTCAGTCTTCTGCATTTCAGCTTGCATACTAGCACTGCGGTATGGTTTCCTCACTTTGCTGTTGGAAATGGCCTTGAACACAGGAAGAGTCCTAGATCATGAGAACTCTGAGACCTTTTGATCTTTGGCATGTAAATTTTAGTCCCTCTAGTAGTCTGCACCACTTAGGTCGTCCATACTCTACTGCATTTCTGTGCCTTGCTGCTCTGCTGCACCCAGTTACACTCTGTTGCATCTGCGGTCCTAGTCTGCAACTACTTAACTAACTATTACATCCTAAGCTTCTAATACATACATAATTTTTTCCTAAGTTTTTTCATCAATTTTTGTACAAGTGAAGGGATTGCACATTACTAACTGCTTTCTTTCAACTAGTGTTTTGCCTAGAAATTGTAACACTGATCCTACTCAGTCATAACTGATAGGGTGAAGCTTATGAGATATCAATAAAAAATTATTTGAAGTCCAGTGTGATTTGAGGGTTGTTTTTGCGGGTATTTTGGATATGATAATAGTTAAGAGTGTCATTTGATCATTGTCAAAACTCTAACAATTTCTATTTGATGCATTTATTTTTATTTTTGTATTATTTTTTCATGAAAATTATTTTTAGAAAACATCAAAAATATAAAAATATATGTTAAAGTTATTGTTTTGAGTATCTTGTTTTCAAAACCATAGTTAGATTGATGTAATATGATGGTTTTTTACCTTTATGATTGTAACATTAGTATATGTAGTTTGAATATCATTTTTTAAGGAAGTCATGAGTCCTTGTTAATGTTATTGTTTTCCTATTTCACAAATAAATTGATTTCTATTTGCGAAAACCCTTTAGTATGGACATTTCGTTGAAGACTTCTAATTTGTAACAATTTTATGGGATTCTCCTTAGACCTTTAGTTTAACTATGTTGGGGGTGTGTAGAAAAAGCATAGCGCCAACTTACCAAAAAAAGGTAATGCGAGTCACACATCCTTGAGGAAAAGTTCAACACAAATGTGTGGAGCTTTCCTATTATATGCATTGAAAAGGTGTTCCTAATGGAACCAAGTAGAAATGTGAGAAATAAAAATTCTCAAAGTTACATGTTTAATTGCACTAATGTGCCAGCAAAATAAAAAGTATGGTGAATAAGAACAACAGTAACTATGGGTATGAGAAAAGTCCTAGAGAGAAAACCGTTAGAATTGATGGGCATGACTTCCACAAAACTAAATGATAATTTTTTTTTGCGGGTGACAGCTATCTCAGGAAGTGGTCGAACCTTAGCGAGCTATGATTTCAAATGTTTTTTATTTTCACGGGTAACAGGTACCTCGAGAAGTGGTCGAACCTCAGCAAGCCTAAAAATTTTCAAATGTTTCAGTTTTTATGCAAAGTTAAATGGTTTTAGGATGATTGGTGACTTTGTGGTGATGTCTATTCAACATATGTTGGTGTAGTTGATTGTTTGACATATTGATTACTTTATTGCTCAGTCATAATTGTTTTCTTTAGTTTTTGTTAGGAATGTGCAATCCTTCCACTTGTATAGAAATTGATGAACAAAACTTAGAAAGAAATTATGTATGTATTAGATGCTTAGGATGTAATAACTAGTTTGATAATTGCCGACTAGGGCTGCAGATGCAGCAGAGTATAGCTGGGTACAGTAGAGCACAGAGTGTAGCAAACTACCAAAGAAGTGTAGTAGAATGCGGACAACCTGAGTGGTGCAGACTACTGGAGGGACTAAAATTTACATGCCAAAGATCAATCACATACAACAGTAAAAGGTCCCAATGTTCTCATGATCAAGGATCCTTCCTGCGTTCGAAGCTAGTTCCAGCAGCAAAGTGCAGTGTGCCATATCGCAGTGTAAGTATGCAAGCTGAATTATAGAAGACTGAGTGCAGTGCTGGGTACAAAAGAAGCTACACTAGCAGGCTGAGCAGATGAGGTTTGGAAGCTATTGAGTGGGAGCTGAGTTGCAGCAGACTGGCTGCAGTACTTGGTAGAAGTAAACTTACAGAAAGGCTGGATATGAAGACTATGCAGCAGAGCTCATGGAGCCGAGGATACAGCAGAGGATGGCAACAGAGGCTGATAGCAGAGGTTGTAGCAGAGGATTGCACTAGAGGTTGAGCACCACAAGCATGCAGTAGACCTGGTGCATGAGGCTGGGTGCAGTATGAGTTGTGCTGGAATGGAAAGGAACAAGGAAGGGGTAAAAATTGAGTTGCTGAGGCAAAGGTGATGTATACTGGATCAGAAAAGGTGAAGCCAAGTCAGTCTACTACAGTAGAGGACAAAGCTGTTACTATCAGGTAGTACAGTCATGGGTTCTGGTTCCCTGAGCCTATAAAAGGGGACTCACAGCGCAAAGAATAAGGTTGACGAGTCTGAGAAAATTTTGAATATCATTTGAGAGCTTTCAAAGAAAAAAATGGCTTGAAGACTTGTTGTGCACGATCTTAATTGAAGATTCCGGATTTTTAAAGAAAGTTCACTAGTCTGCAAGTGAAGAATAGCAACTGCAACAGAGCACTGCAAGATCTAGGTTCTTCATCCTTTAGCAAGAAGAGTCTTGTTGTGAAGGGGTTTTTCTGTAAGCCAAAAACAAAAAGATAGTGAACCTCTTCTTGACTTGGCTACACTGGTCACCAAGGGAAGACTGGACTAACCTTCTGATTACTTGTTGGTAACAAGTGTCTAAACCAGTATAAATCCTGTGTCATTTATTTTTGTACTGTTTTTCATTTCTAAACTGTTAGCTAGATCTCAAAAGGTCCAAAGAGACAAATTTTCAAAGCTAAAGTCTCAACTACAGAACTTTCGCTAACTACATCAGACTCAGATAGTACAGTCTAGCCAATAGCTATGTTGTGATGCCTGGTAAAATTTTTGAGATAACCTATTCATCCCCCCCCCTCTAGGTTATTTCTGGGACTTTTAGTTTTTTAAAGTTTTCATTTGTGTCTTTATTTTCTTTGTTCTTAGTTTTGCTTACAGATAGGCAAAGGTTTGGTTTTGGGGGAACTTGATGAGTATAAATATACTCATAGTTTTCTTGGTTAATTTCCTTTGTTTAGTGTGTTTTGAGTCATGTTTCTTATTGTTTTAGTTTAGTTCTTTTATCTTGGATGTTTGTACTGCTTTTTGTGTGGTTTTTATGCAGATATGGTTGTGTGAAAAGAGGTTTTAGCATTCCATGGAAATGAATCTATGTTTTCGTAGTGATTATAGAGATTCTTTTTGGAGACTTTGATGAAGTTTGGATGCGAATCGATGAAGCTTTTGATGATATTTTGAGTTATGAAGATGTGTTTAATGCATTTGAAGACGTTCGTGATTGTTTCGGATTGTTTTGATGATTTTATGAGTGCCACGTTCGTTGCAAGCTTGATCATGATCGTTATAGGAGTAGAAAACAAGCCAGAGAGGATTTTTACCTTAGTCACGATCGTGATCAAAAAAGCAAGATAATCGTTCCTAAAGATTATTGTTTTGAAGATTATCGTATATAAACAAGCAAACTGGTCGAGAAAGGCTCAGGCCTTTAGGAAGGCCTGAGCCTTCCTAAAGACCCAGGCCTTCCTCATCAAAAAAGTGAAAAAGAAATTGAAAAGATTTTGATACTCACTTTATCCCCCCTCCTTTCTCCTGAGTAACCCTCTGCAAACCAATAGAAAGGTACACCTTATTGGTATATATAATAGTATTATCGTACCTTTTAAACCAAACCTTAACTTTCATTAGCCGTTGTCTCTTCTTGTACTTCTAATTCATATCTGCCCTCCATTCAAATCATCCAGCCTTAGATCTGATACCATAGTTGTTTGAAAACTAGAACCATTCAGAAATAGTGCAGGATTCTATCACTGTGAGCAGAACTTTTGCCCTGTTTTGTTTGTTGCTTTGCTTCCCTCGTTTTTGTTGTCGAATGAACACTTGAACCACAGACAAAAGTCTACGTATGACTCTAGCTGACCTTAGTCCTTTCTGCTACCCTTGATTCCTCCTTTACTGTCCCAACCAACTCTTCTATTCTGAAGATGACCTTACTGAGCTTTGCTAACTCTTAAGATGTGGCAAACTCATTCCTTGATCAATTTCAACTTTGCTTCTTCAGCCAATGTTGCATAACCCAAACTTGGGCAACCATCCACTCTAACATATCTCCACTCCGCTGATCAACTATGTTATGCCAGTCACGCGTGTACTCTTATCTCCCAATAAGCTTTCACTCTTCTAATAAGTTATGCTACTCGTGCTCTGTTACATCCTTCAGAACCTTTGAGCTTACATCACTACAACCTTTAGCATACCAGAAGTTATTTCTCTTATTATGATTAACTTTATCCTAGGGACCATTATCCTATATGAGATCAATTTGATATTGATGCTGGCACATTAGACAAATTTTTCGAAGTCCTTGTATCGATGCACATGACCCACCATCCATAATTATGGTAAGTCCTTCTCCCTTGGCCCTACCTCCATTTAGGAACCCACCGTTCCTCTAGAGTATCGACACTATTTGTGGCGATAAGATCTTCTACCGCATAACACCTTTATTTTCGAGAGAAGCTTTTCTTCGACTCAATCTTTCTATTTTTCTACTATGTCGCATGCTTTGTCTTCAATATAGTGTCTATCAAGTTACTCTGTGCCGTCTCAATACCAATTGCATATCTGATTTCCTCCTCTAGGATCATCTTATCTATTGCCACCACGAGATGGATCCTTCTTCGTCCTTGTAACTCCCTTTATTCAGAATATTTCGTCAATTTACTGTACACATATTCCTGTTCGAGTAGGGAATGAGAGAACTCTTAGATCGTATTCAGAGAGAACTCCTAGATTGTACTTGAAAGTCCCGATATAACTTGCTGTGAGACTAAAGAGGGGGGGTGAATAGTCTCTTTTTTCGAGCTTTACTGTCCAACTAACCTTTGTTAGTTTGACACAGTAGAGTTATTCTTTGGTTATTGGAGTAATGTGGAACCTTACTACAGTAACGTTAGTTCCTTTTATTTTACTGTTGGTTGAAGTTGATTAACAGTAGGGTTAAAATAATGAAAACAACAAAGTAAAAACACAATGGTTTTTATACTGGTTAGAGTATATAGCAAAAATACGGCTGTATCCCCTACTCCAGCCTTTCCTTGTATATCATCGTGATAAATTAAGAGGATAGCACTACGTCTGTAACGCCCCGACTTTCCGCGTAGGAAGACACGTGAGCGTTATACCGTCACGGACCCGGTCCGTGACAAGGCTAAACAAACCGAATAGGTTTTAGGGGTACAGAAGTCAAGGAAAACACAAACAGTAACATAGTCATAGCTTACAGTCCCAAATACCTGTTTAGTTACAATATTTAAGCGGAAGCTAAGCAGATCGCTTATTATATTCTACTATATAATCATCTGATCTCCCGTATTATCTGAAATATATGAGTTCATCTATATACATACAAGCTCTCTCTAAGAGCCTTCAGGTGCTGCTGGGGGCATACCTGCAGTTGAAAAGCATAACCGTGAGCTAATGAAGCTCAGCAACTTCTGGTGTATGAATCCCAATTACAGGGAACTTCCGCTAATTGCTATGGCGACCGCTAAAAGTCCCTAAAACATTATATATATATAGGAAAATATGGGCGCCATATCACATAACATCGTTTCTCATTTCTTTATATGGCTTTGTATCACATTTAGAAGTCATTCCTTTAATTTGTAATTATTTAGGGTTTATGACTCGACTCAAAAGCAGCGACAACTCCAAGGATATGACCGA
>JAOVYX010004530.1:0-10170 GCA_035668315.1 Drosera spatulata
TCTTGCATTTTCAAGTTATTTGAGGTTGTTTTGTTGTGTTTTTACCCTTTTCATATGGTTTTGAGTGTTTTAAGCTCCTTTCAAGGCTCTTTTCGTAGTTTCATTGCTTTTTTAAGTAATTTGAGGTTATTTTATTGTGTTTTTAGCCTTTTCATATGGTTTTGAGTGATTTAAGATCATTTCATGGCTCTTTTGGTAGATTCTTGGATTTTCAAGTTATTTTAGACTGTTTTGTAGTGTTTTTACCACTTTTCATTCGTTTATGTGCATTTTAAAGAGATTTGAGTTTGCTTTTTGGGTGTTTTTAGCCTTTTGATGTGTTTTTGAGTGTTTTAAGCTCATTTTAGGGGTCTTTTCTTTTTGTTTGTGTTTTCAAGCTATTTGAGTCGTTTTAAAACACTCAAAAAATGCATCACGAGCCCAAAAAATCCATAAAAACAACTCAAATCTCTTCAAAATGCACCAAAAGAATGAAAAGTGGGAAGAACACTCTAGAACAGCCTCAAATAACTTGAAAATCCAAGAATCTATTAAAAGAGCATTGAAATGATCTTAAATCACTCAAAACCATATGAAAAGGCTAAAAGCACAACCAAATAAACTCGAATAACTTGAAAATGCAAGAAACTACGAAAAGAGCTGTTAAATGAGCTTAAAAAACTCAAAACCATAGATTCGTGCGTTTTCAAGTTATTTGAAGATATTTCATGGTATTTTTGGCCTTTTCATGTGTTTTGGAGTTTTTAAAGTCATTTCACGGTTCTTTTCATTGTTTCTTGCATTTTCAAGTTATTTGAGGATGTTTTGGGATGTTTTTAGCTCTTTCATGTGGTTTTGAGTGATTTAAGGTCATTTCAAGTTTGTTTTGATAGATTCTTGCGTTTTCAATTTAGTTGATGTTCTTTTAGGGTGCTTTTATAATTGTTCATCTGTTTTTGTGTGTGTTCAAGAAATTTGAGTTGTTTTTATGGTATTTTAATCTTTTACATGCGTTTGATGGATTTTTTTCATAGTGCTCATAACACTCAAAAACACATGAAAGGGCTAAAAACACCACCAAACAACCTCAAATAACTTGAAAACACAAGAAACAACTAAAACAGCCTTAAAATGACCATAAAACACTCAAAAACAAATGAAAAGACTAAAAACACCATAAAACAACCTCAAATAACTTAAAAAGTATGAAAAGAGCATTGAAATGAGCTGAAAACACTCAAAAACACTTGAAAAAGATAAAAACACCATCAAAACAACTCAAATAACTTGAAATGAGCTTAAAACACTCAAAACCACATGAAAAGGATAAAAACACAACAAAACAACCTCAAATAACTTCAAAATGCACGAAACTATGAAAAAGCATTGAAGTGACTTTAAAATACTCAAAAACCTATGTAAAGGATTAAAACTTCATAAAAATAACTCAAATCTCTTCAACATACACAAAAACGTATGAAAAATAGTCAAAGCACCCTAAAAGAACATGAACTAAATTGAAAAAGTAAGAATCTATCAAAACAAACTTGAAATGACCTTAAAACACTCAAAACCACATGAAAGGGCTAAAAACACCACAAAACGTCCTCAAATAACTTGAAAATGCAAGAAACAACGAAAAGAGCCTTGAAATGACTTCAAAAGACCTTGAAAACAGCACGAAATATCCTCAAATAACTTGAAAACGTAAGAATCTATCAAAAGAGCCTTCAAATGAGCTTAAAACACTCTAAAAGACTTGAAAAGGCTAAAAACACAATAAGAACAACTCCATTCACTTCAAAACGCACAAAAACGAATGAAAAGTGATAAAAACACCATAAAACTACCTCAAATAACTTGAAAACTCAAGGAACAACGAAATAAGCCTTGAAATGAGCTCAAAACACTCAAAAATACATGAAAGGGCTAAAAACACCACAGAACAACCTCAAATAACTTGAAAACACAAGAAACAATGAAAACAGCCTTTAAATGAACTTAAACTACTCAAAAACACATGAAAAGGATAAAAACAGCATAAAACAATCTCAAATAACTCGAAAATTGTGAAAAGAGCATTGAAATGAGCTCAAAACACTCAAAAACACTTGGAAAAGCTAAAAACACCATAATAACAACTTAAATAACTTGAAAAGGCTAACAACACCATCAGAACAACGATCCATTCACTTCAAAACGCACTAAAACCAATGAAAAGTTGAAAAAACACCATAAAACAACCTCAAATAACTTGAAAACTCAAGAAACAACGAAAAGAGCCTTGAAATGAGCTAAAAAAACTCAAAAACACATGAAAGGGCTAAAAACACCACGAAACAACCTCAAATAACTTGAAAACACAAGAAACAACTAAAACAGTCTTTAAATTACCATAAAACTGTAAGGCCACGATATTCCTCCAGCTTAGCTTAATGTGACGTCACTGCCGCTACAGGCAGGGGAATATCATATAGGGTACTTATAGGAACGAAAAGGAATCGTCAACTGACTTGAGTACATAACTTAACCCTCAATACGGCATAAATACAACCGCGTAATAATACAATCCAAGCGCAGTCATCATACATTACTTTCGTACTAAATTCGAACAGGAAAAAAATGCGAGAAGTCCATTATTACGGTCCCCCAATGTTTGACCTTAGGGTCCAAATATTACAGAATAAGGTTCTTATGACGAGGAAAGGAAAGATCCATCTTTAGCCAACGGCTACTCTGAAGCCTTACCATCTCCACCAGTACCTAATAATAGAGGGAAACAAAACAAAAACCAAAAGAAAATCCGTGAGCAAGGATTCGCTCAGTAGACCCCGGGTACTGCCAACGACATGACTGTACATACTAAGACCTTAGCACATGCATAGCTGCCGCTTGGCACTATATTATTATTATTATTATCGTCATAGACTTCTCCTTTCGGCCCCATTACATCTAATCATTTTATCTATTCCTTTACGCTTTTAAATTTATTATTTCCGCGTTCGACCATCAGAAGGTTAGGTCAACAAGCATTCTCGATAAAGGATGGATGATACATTAGCAAGTGGAGATTCCTTCCATCAGCGCACCGTCGATTGGCTCCCTGCAACCAACTGTCCAGCACCCGAGTGGCCAGAGGGGGCTAAGCCCTGCCGCAACCTCGGGTTCCTGCAAACATTTGCCCAACAACCCCTAGTGGCATACCTGCAAGCACTGTCCAGCATCTAAGTCACCAGGGTTAAACCATGTCCCTGCACAACCTCGAGTTCCTCCAAAATAGAGACCAGTGCCTCGACGATATTATCACATCCATCTAATGGAAAGCTAATCTTTCCTCTACCACATCAACGCATCGTCGATTGGCTCCCTGCAAGCAACTGTCCAGCACCCGAGTTTCCAGGGGGGCTAAACCCTGTCGCAACCTCGGGTCCCTACAAATATTTGCCCAGCAACCCTTAGTGGCATACCTGCAAGCACTGTCCAGCATCTAAGACGCCAGGGTTAGCCCATGTCCATGCACAACCTCGAGCTGCAAACTAGTTCCCAGTGCCTCGAAGACATTACTACATCTGTCTAATGGAAAACTAATCTTTCCTCCATCCTAACGCTATCCTCATCCAAGGCACGATATTCTTAGGCAATATACAACATGTACCATTTAATGTCACTTATCAGTTTGTGGTTAAATAGGTTTTTCGATGATAGTTTAAATGATTCCACTGCTCTGTGATTACCGAGATTATTAAAAATTATTAATTCCATTAATTGTTTTTATTTTCTTTTCCATTCGAATTAACTTTCTAATAAAGTTATTCAGACGTTTACATTCTTGCATTCATCACTGAATTTATTATAATATATACAAGTTACACGTTAATTCCGTTCGTATCGTATTGCCGCATAATCATTACACGAGAGTGGTAATTAAACAATAAATTACTCCCTTTCCTCAACATCATCTCCCAAACTCACTGCAACCCGCAGGTCATCGTCTCAATATAGTCCCAAACCCAATCATATCACATATCTATTCCGCAATTCACCAATAATAATCACGCAATTATTAAAGGATATTATGAGGGGTTGGGTTACCTCACTGGAAAGGGGTCGAGTGGAGAATCGGTGGTGGCAAGGAGGTGGCTGGCTGCGGTGTGGGCTGGCCGACGACTGTTGGGGCGGCGTCGGGGCTGTAGCTACGAGGCAATTGGCTGTGGCGGCATCCTGGCGTCGGCGGCAGCTTATTGGCGGGCTGGCTTGGCGGGGTTGGCGAGGCTGGTGGCAGGTAAGGGGAGGCAACAGGGGAGGGAGGCAGCGGGGGAGGTGAAGAAGGGAAGGGAGGCAGAGGGAGAAGGGTTGGCTGGCAGCGGGCGGCGAGGCATGGCTTCGGGGAGGCTAGCGACGGGGAGTCCGGGCGGGGAAAGGGGGAAAGCAGGAGGGAAAGAGGAATGTGTGGGAGAGAAGGAGAGGGAGAGCGAAAGAGATAAGGGAGGGGATAAGGTACGCGTGGCGGCTCGTGATTGGTCAGATTGGGATAGTTTCGGATTTCGTTATCCTTTAGAAATATATTTGGTAAAATTATTCTCGTTAATCGTTTAAGTAAATATATCAAAATTCTCAGAATTTTATAACGTGTCCAAATTTCTATTTAGAATGTAATTTTGGGAACTAAACTTTTAGCCTAAATATGTGACTGTACGTTTTTATCTACATTCGTTTTAATATTATTTATTAATAATAAAAAAATTAGCGTGCCTATATTTTTAGGTTAATACAAAAACACTCAGAAACACATGAAAAGGCTAAAACAACCATAAAACAACCTCAAATAACTTGAAAATTGTGAATAAACCATTGAAATGAGCTGAAAACACTTGACAACGCTAAAAATACCATAAAAACAACTCAGATAACGTGAAAACCGAAGAAATGATGAAAAGGCCCTTGAAATGAGCTTAAAACACTCAAAAACACTTCATAAGACTAAAAACACCATAAAAACAACCCAAATCTCTTCAAAATGCACAAAAAAGAATGAAAAGTTCTAAAAACACTATAAAACAGCCTCAAATAACTTGAAATGACCTTAAATAACTCAAAACCATATGAAAAGGCTAAAAGCACCACAAAACAACCTCGAATAACTTGAAAATGCAAGAAACAACGAAAAGAGCCTTGAAATGACTTTAAAAACTCCAAAACATATGCAAAGGCCAAAAACACCAAGAAATATCCTCAAATAATTTGAAAACACAAGAATCTTTCAAAAGAGACTTTAAATGAGCTTAAGACACTCTAAAACACTTGAAAGAACAGCTTCATTCACTTCAAAACGAACAAAAACAAAGTAAAAGAAGTAAAAACAGCATAAAACAACCTCAAATAACTTGAAAACTCAATAAACAACAAAAAGAGCCTTAAAATGAGCTTAAAACACCCAAAAAAACACGAAAGGGCAAAAAACACAACAAAACAACCTCAAATAACTTGAAAACACAAGAAACAACGAAAATAGCCTTTAAATGACCATAAAACTCTCAAAAAGACATGAAAAGGCTAAAAACACCATAAAACAACCCAAATAACTTGAAAATTATGAAAAGAGCATTGAAATTAGCTTAAAACACTCAAAAACTCTTGAAAATGCTAAAAACACCATAAAAACAACTCAAATAACTTGAAAAGGCTAAAAACACCATAAGAATAACTCCATTCCCTTCAAAACGCACGAAAACGAATGAAAAGTGGAAAAAACACCATAAAACAACCTTAAATAACTTGAAAACTCAAGAAACAATAAAAAGAGGCTTGAAATGAGCTCAAAACACTCAAAAACATCATAAGAACAACTCCATTCACTTCAAAACGCAGAAAAATCGAATGAAAAGTGGAAAAAACATCGTAAAACAACCTCAAATAACTTGAAAACTTAAGAAATTACGAAAAGAGCCTTGGAATAAGCTCAAAACATTCAAAAACACATGAAAAGGCTAAAACCACCACAAAACAACCTCAAATAACTTGAAAACACAAGAAACAATGAAAACAGCCTTTCAATGACCTTAAAACACTCAAAAACACATGAAAAGGCTAAAAGCACCATAAAACAACCTCAAATAACTAGAAAATTGTGAAAAGAGCATGGAAATGAGATGAAAACACTCAAAAACACTTGAAAAGGCTAAAAACACCGTTAAAACAACTCAAATAGCTTGAAAACACAAGAAACTAAGAAAAGACCCTTGAAATGAGTTTAAAACACTCAAAAACACATCAAAGGCTAAAAACACCATAAAAACAACTCAAATATCTACAAAATGCACAAAAGAGAATGAAAAGTAGTAAAAACACTATAATACAGCCTGAAATAACCTAAAAATCAAAAAAATCTATCAAAAGAGCCTTGAAATGACCTTAAATCACTCAAAACCGTATGAAAAGGCTAAAAGCACAACAAAACAACCTCAAATAACTTGAAAATGAAAGGAACTACAAAAAGAGCCATGAAATGAGCTTAAAACACTCAAAACCACATGAAAGGGTTAAAAACACAACAAACAACGAAAAAAGCCTTGAAATGAGCTTAAAACTCTCAAAAACACATGACAATTCTAAAACACCATAAAACAACCTCAAATAACTTGAAAATTGTTAAAAGAGCATTGAAATGAGATGAAAAGACTCAAGAACACTTGAAAGGATAAAAACACCATAAAAACAACTCAAATAACTTGAAAATGCAAGAAACTATGAAAAACACCTTGAAATGACTTTAAAACACTCAAAAACACATGTAAAGGATTAAAACACCATAAAAACAACTCAAATCTCTTAAAATGCACAAAAGCGAATAAAAAGTGGTAAGAAAAACTATAAAACAGCCTCAAATAACATGGAAATCCAAGAATCTATCAAAAGAGCCTTGAAATGACTTTAAATCACTCAAAACCATATGAAACGGCTAAAAGCACCACAAAACAACCTCAAATAACTTGAAAATATAAGAAACTACATAAAGAGCCTTGAAATGAGCTTGAAACAGTGAAAACCACATGAAAAGGGTTAAACCACAAGAAAACAACCTCAAATAACTTGAAAATGCAAGAACCTATGAAAAAAAGCCTTGAAATGACTTTAAAACACTCAAAAACACTTGAAAAGGCTAAAAACACCATAAAAACAACTCCAATAAATTGAAAACACAAGAAACTATGACAAGACCCTTGAAATGAGCTTAAAACACTAAAAAACACATCAAAAGGCTAATAACACCATAAAAACAACTCAAATCTCTTCAAAATGCAGAGAAACGAATGAAAAGTGATAAAAACACTATAAAACAGCCTCAAATAACTTGGAAATCCATGAATCTATCGAAAGAGCCTTTGAATGATCTTAATTCACTCAAAACCATTTGAAAAGGCTAAAAACACCACAAAACAACCTCAAATAACTTGAAAATGAAAGAAACTTTGAAAAGAGCCTTGAAATGAGCTTAAAAATACTCAAAACCACGTGAAAAAGGAAAAAACACAACAAAAAATCAAATAACTTGAAAATACAAGAAACTACGAAAAGAGCCTTGAAATGAGTTCTAAACACTCAAAACCACATGAAAAGGGTAGAAGCACAACAAAACAACCTCAAATAACTTGAAAATGCAAAAAACTCTTAAAAAAGCCTTGAAATGACTTTAAAACAGTCAAAAACACATGTAAAGGATTAAAACCCCATCAAAACAACTCAAATCTCTTCAACAAACACAAAAACGTATAAAAAGTAGTAAACGCACCCAAAAAGAACGTCAACTATTTTGGAAATGCAAGAATCTAGCAAAACAAACTTGAAGTGACCTTAAAACACTCAAAACCACATGAAAGGGATGAAAACACCACAAAACATCCTCAAATAACTTGAAAATGCAAGAAACAGCAAAAAGATACATGGAATGACTTTAAAAAACTCCAAAACACATGAAAAGGCCAAAAATACCACAAAATATCCTCAAATAATTCGAAAACGCAAAAATCTATAAAAAGAGCCTTCAAATGAGCTTCAAACATTCCAAAACACTTGAAAAGGCTAAAAACACCATAAGAACAACTCCATTCACTTCAAAACGCACAAAAACGAATAAAAAGTGGTAAAAACACCATAAAACAAAGTTAAATAATGTGAAAACTCAAGAAACAACGAAAAGAGCCTTGAAATGAGCTCAAAACACTAAAAAACACATGAAAGGGAGAAAAACACCACAAAACAACTTCAAATAACTTGAAAACACAACAAACAACAACGAAAACAGCCTTTAAATGACCTTAAAACACTAAAAAACCCATGAAAAGTCTAAAAACACCATAAAACAACCTCAAATCACTTGAAAATTGTGAAAAGAGCATTGAAATGAGATGAAAACGCTCAAAAACATCTCAAAAGGCGAAAAACAACATAAAAACAACTCAAATAGCTTGAAGAAAAAAGAAACAATGAAAAGACCCTTTAAATGATCTTAAAACACTCAAAAACACATCAAAAGGTTAAAAACACCATAACATGAACTCAAATCTCTTCAAAATACAAAAAAACTAATGAAAAGTGGTAAAAACACTATAAAACAGCCACAAATAACTTGAAAAATGACAAAATCTATCAAAAGAGCCAAGAAATGACCTTTAATCACCCAATACCATTTGAAAAGGCTAAAAGCATCACAGAACAACCTCAAATAACTTGAAAATGCAAGAAACTACGAAAAGAGCGTTGAAAGGATCTTAAAACACTGAAAACCAAATGAAAAAGGAAAAAACACAACAAAAGAACCTTAAATAACTTGAAAATGAAAGAAACTCTTAGAAAAGCATCGAACTAACTTTAAAACACTCAAAAACACATGTAAAGGTTTAAAACACCATAAAAACAACTCAAATCTCTTCAACAAACACAAAAACGTATGAAAAGTAGTAAAAGCACCCTAAAAGAACATCAACTAAATTCTAAACGTAAAAATCTATCAAAACAATCTTGAAATGTTCTTAAAACACTCAAAACGACATGAGAGGGCAAAAAACACTACAAAACATCCTCAAATAACTTGAAAATGCAAGAAAGAATGAAAAGAACCTTGAAATGACTTCAAAAAACTCCAAAACACATGAAAAGGCCAAAAACACCATGAAATATCCTCAAATAAGTTGAAAACGTAAGAATCTATCAAAAGAGCCTTCAAATGAGCTCAAAAAACGCTAAAACATTTGAAAAGGCTAAAACCACCATAAGAACAACCCCATTCACTTTAAAACGCACAAAAACTAATGAAAAGCGGTAAAAACACCATAAAACAACCTCAAATAACTTGAAAACTCAAGAAACAACGAAAAGAGCCTTGAAATGACCTTAAAACACTCAAAAACTCATGAAAAGGATAAAAACACCATAAAACAGCCTCAAATAACTTGAAAATTATGAAAAAAGAATTGAAATGAGCTTAAAAACATCTCAAACAACTTGAAAAGGATAAAAACAGCATAAAAACAACTCAAATAACTTGAAAAGGCTAAAAAAATCATAAGAACAACTCCATTCACATCAAAACGTACAAAAATGAATGAAAGGTGGAAAAAAATTCATAGAACAACGTCAAATCACTTGAAAACTCAAGAAACGATGAAACGAGCCTTGAAATGAGCTCAAAACACTCAAAAACACATGAAAGGGCTAAAAACACCATAGAACAACCTCAAATAACTTGAAAATTGTGAAAAGAGCACTGAAATGAGCTTAAAACACTCAAAAACATTTGAAAAGGCTAAAAACATCATAAAAACAACTCAAATAACTTGAAAACACAAGAAATTATGAAAAAAACCCTTGAAATGAGTTTAAAACACTCAAAAACACCTCAAAATACTAAAAATACCATAAAAACAACTCAAATAACTTGAAACATAAGAAACTATGGAAAGACCCTTGAACTGAGCTTAAAACACTCAAAAACACATGAAATGGTTAAAAACACAGTAAAACAACCTCACATAACTTGAAAATTGTGAAGACGGCATTGAAATGAGCTGAAAACACTTAAAAAGGCTAAAAACACCATAAAAACAAGTCAAAAAAATAGAAACTATGAAGAGACCCTTGAAATTAGCTTAAAATACTATAAAAACAACTCAAATCTCTTCAAAATGCACAAAA
>JAOVYX010004531.1:0-10162 GCA_035668315.1 Drosera spatulata
TATTTCTGAACAGAGACTCAGAAAGATGAGGACACATGTTCTGCAGAAACTAGAGGCGCTTGCTCTTCTGAAATACATTGCTCATGAGCCTCTAAAAACCATATTCATCCAATGACGTACAAAAGCAAGATCTAGTACCCGAGAAATACAACTAAAACAATCACAAAAATTTGCAAAGTGACACCTATGTGAGAATTGTAATACAACTAAAAGAGATTAAAACATTTTCACAAAGACTGCTTACAATTGAATGTCCAACGAGTTCCAGCTGTGGAGGCTGTGCAAGACATTCCCCATTTCCAAAAGGCATACTCACTCCTCCATGATGTGATCTCACCCCATCTTCAGCGGAGTTTCCCTCTTACATACCAAAAAACATCACCAGCATAAAACGTTAAATAGATTTGTAGTGGGCATATGCACTATAAGGACATATTGACAGTAAGATATGAGTTAACGATGCATTAGTATGAGCATATCAGGCACAGTGTTAAATCTCGTATAACAATAACAACAAATCAAACCTTTATCCCATCAAGTGAGGTCGTTTACATGAATACGACGGCGACATTCCAATCTGTCATGTACATCATCTTCTGTAAGATTATGATAGGCCATATCATACTTCAAGGTTTCTCTCATGGTCTTTTTAGGTCTCTCTCGTCCTCTCTTGACATGTGCTACCTCTCAAACTTCACATTTCCTAACAGAAGCTGTGACTGACCTGCGTTTCATATAACCATACCATCTTAATCGTGACTCCCTCATTTTATCTTCTACTGAAACCACACCCACTTTCCATCTGATAACTTCATTTCGTATCCTACCTATTCTTGTATGTCCACACATCCACATTAACATTTTCATCTCGTTTACACTCATCTTCTGTACATGCTATCACTTTATTGCCCAACCTTCTGACCCATACAACATCGTTGGTCAAATAACTGTCTTGTAAAACTTTTCTTTTAACTTTGTAGGTATTTTAGGATCACATAACACCCCTGAAGCGCCCTTTCATTTCAACCAACATGTGTTAAATCTCGTATAATTAATAAAATAAAGATTGGAGGAAGAATAAGGAGCCCACCACAATGCGGAAAACTAGAACTGCCAGAGTCTCGACTTCCATCATCATCCTGACCATTCAAACCACCAATAGATGCTGACTCTCCATCTTTGGAGCCACCAATACCATTCAAGGATGAAGAATCGGTTGCATTTCCTCCCCTGTCAGCTGATGCAATGGGATCATAACCAGCTCCTTGCCACCACTCCGCTGAATGTGGAACAACAGCAGAATCGGGTTTTGCTTGATTCACTGCAAAAGACTTTGATGGCATACTTGAACCTTCAAGAAAGCATCTGCGCCCATCAATTCAACTCATCGGAAAGACTAAAACAAACAAAAATAAAACTCTATTTATAGTGAAAGGCTCCAACCGAGCTGCCCTAATTATCCGACAGCTCCAGCACACAAGTAGTATTGTACGTACCACGTCAACCCATGAAACATCTAGCTACTTGAGCAGCAAGCATTCACTGATTGCGGCAAATTTTTGGCCATGATTAACACAAATCATGGACCAAATGATAGTGACAGTTAGAATTAATATCAATACAAATGTGGCAGGGGATAAAAACATCATCACCTATAAACACAATCAAGAACTCAACATTTCTACATCCATAAAAAATCTCTTTCAATGGATTATCTGTCATAGCGCATCGGAATTCGCTCTGGATAAAAAAGACTTCCATTCAGACTTTGATGTATCCAGCTCAGAGCAAACCAATCTTCGGTCTGTATTAAATTTCACTCGTTCATCAACATCTTTCTTCTCACATGATACAATCAATACAAGAGAACCAATTGGGAGAACTGTATACAATAAACTTTAAACAGAGGCCAGGGAAAAAATCAAGCTGAAACCAGAAAAATTCAGTCCCACACCACCCTCAAAAGATCGAACCCAGAGAAAAAAGCGAGATAAAATACTAGGAATCGAATTGAATCGATACCCATTTTCGACCGCTTAAGCTCCACCGAACGTTCACCATCAAAGCTCCGAAATTGGTTGACAATCAATCGCCAAAGTCACAAAACAAAACGACAAAAAGCCGAGAACCCAGATTAAATTACGAGCCAAACCACCAGCCCAGAATCAAATCTCCATCAATTCTCACCGAAATAAAGAAAACCCAGTTCAAAACCCAGAGAAATTTACAAGAATCCGCCACCGAAATCAATTTTTCATAACTTAAAAACAGATTCAAATTGGGGAAAAAAAAAACCCAAGCAAAGAATAAAAAAAGAAAAAAAAGGAAAAAACGAGAGAACCAATTGGGAAAAGACATGAAGGATAAACAAATCCCAGTATCATGTGCGATTACCTGGAGGATTTTGTAGTGTTGATTCGATGGGAAAGAGAGATAGAGTTCGAAGCGAAAGCGGAGATGCCGTGAGAACAAAATCCCTAATATTTTGGTCAACTATGTCTCTCCCTGCACTTGCCTTTTATATTATTTGATTAATTAATTTACTGGGAGTATTTTTACCGGGAGAGCTACAGAAAAATTCGCTAATCAAGATTCGTATATCAACATTAAGGTAATACTATAAGATTCTTATATAAAAGAAAAAGAAAATAGATTTAAGATTTCAGTGAAATTTAAGATATTCTTATGAAGTAACTTTATCTTCCACAAAATTTAAGTTATCATGAGTTATATTTATACATAATGATAGAGTAAAATTAAAAATAAAGCTGTCAATATAATTTAAATAATATAGATTTTTGGGTTTTGGATTTTTTTTTAAAGTTTTAATTATGGAAGAAAATCTCGATGATATCCTTTAACTCATATGTCCTCAAAATCATTTAATCATTTAAACATCGTCATCCAAAATCATGAACTACTAATAGGTTTAACAAAGGAATGATTCAAGTATTTTCGTTGATGGGTTTTGGATTTTATTTTCATTGGTAATTGGGACACTTGATATTTGTTTCCAGTGGGGAGTTGTGAGCTACATGCTCCCTAGTCCCTTGCAGTTGGCGAAATAGCATGTGTTCATAGTTGACACGTCTTCACCATAACAGTCCAATCCCTTCATTGTTCTCGATCGTTCACTTCCGAGTCTTTTATAATTTTAAATTTTTTTATAAATAAAATTATCAAATTAGGTTCACAAATAAATTAATTATCAAAATGGATCTGTTTTTAAAATGTAGTGAGAGAAGACGTCCTATGCCATTCTCAAAAGAAGACGCAGAACGTCTTTGGTTGAATTAAACGCGCAGGACGCCTTCATAAAGACGCAGGGCGCCTTCCTGTGACTAAAGAAATAATCCCACATCCCATATCCACACCCATTAATAACCTTATAATTCAGTTAAAACATTTTAAACATTATCATTATGTTAAAAATATAACTCCATAAATTATCATATTTGTTATGATTGATTCATTCAAAAAATATAACTCTGTAAAAAATAATGATTGATCAATTGTTATGTCTATATTGATATACCTTAAAAAATTTTAACATGATATATGGATGATATAATATTGTAATTACAAAAAAAAAAAAAAACAAGATCATATATTTTTTATTAATTACAAATACCTTGAATATATGGATAGTTTTTGGAACTAATTAAACTAATTTATATCCACGAATTAAGAATATTGGATTTGTTCCGTTTTCCATGTGCTCCTGAAGAATTTCTCCCAGCACCTCATCTGTCCTAATCGTTTGATATTTCCAACGATTTGTAGTGATATTTTTATAGACGTAGGAGATCACCGGATCTAAACATTTGGTTTTCCACGCTGCAGGATCGTTCTCGAGGAAAGGGATGTAATTCTTTATGAATTGAAGAGAGTCATATACACTAATTGGTAGAAAAATCAATTTACCATCATAAAAAGACCAGTCAGGTGTTGTGCCTCTCGGTATCGTGCTTTGATCTCCTGCATAGTATAGATGAACAACGATTTTATCTAAACTAGTATTTGAGTTTGAAGCTTCGTGGTTGGCTGTGAGACTCATCGCCAGCCATGTAGGGGCTCCGTGATTGTTGACGTCGGTCTCGTATATTTGTACAATCATGTAACACCAAGTTGAATATTGCTCATTCGTAATCTCATACGATCTAAAGCCTACAGGTCCAATTTGTGGACGGCATGCGTCGGCAATTTTCCTTCCGAATCTTGATCTTCGGTATATCTCTGCCCACTTGTAATCGCCCTGGATTGCATAAAGTTCTGCCGGGTGACCCATTGAATGACAGTAACGAAGAAGACATAACCAATTTTTTTCAGAATCGATCTGTATGTAGTTTAGACCAAGAGAATCCTCGTTCGCATACATGATTTCCATTTTGGAGTTTGCTTTGAACGCCCGTCCTCCGTTCGAATCCTGACCACTAATTGGGCGTAAGAGTCCTTTAGTAAACGCATCTCAAATATTCTTAGCTATCCACCGAACCAAGAGATTTCTCCCGTGGTCAGATCGGATAACCAACTTCCTCCGACGTGTAGTTTAATCTCTATCTTGATGAAACCCATATTCCTGAAAAATGACAGACAGGATGGAAACGATGAATAAAACCATTAAAAAACGTAGAGATGATGTATGAAACGATAACACATCAGACATAATAGTTGTAGTCTTCTTATACATAACATCGGATTGCATATTACAAAGTGAAAGATAAATGTAGATTTCATTTATAAGTATTAATCTTGTGTCTTTTATCATGATTAGATATTTTTTTAAAATGTTGGTTAAACAAACAAACAGATCTTGTAGCTATGATACATTGATACTTGTTTTTAGGAATGATCGATAAAAAAAGAGTAGAATATAACTAAAACAACACGATACTGGTTTACATGATCGATGAATAGAATGAAAACTATACGTCAAATAAACTGTTGTGAATGATGGATAATACATAAGTCATAATCCGTGACATCAAAGTCCGACACTACATAGTAGATGATAAATCATCGTCATAATGAAACTCTAAAATCCGAACTACATCGTCATAATTAAACTTTGAACTACATAATACATAAGTAGAAAAATCAAAAAACTCATCAATACATAATACATAAATAGAAAATCTAGAGAACTCGTCTATACATAATACATAAATAGAGAATAAATCAGTCTCGTCCTTGTCGGCCTCCCCTGACCCTAACTCTTGCTGTCCTTGGGCCGCCTACACAGGTAGATGGAGTGAACCTACCCGGTGGTGCACGATGTCTCGGTGATAAATCATCCGAATGACCAGCATCGTCAGGATCTGCAGCAGCATCGTCCCCGTCTGGACCTGCAGGCTCAGCGTCAGCCTCGTCATGGTGATGAGTAGCTCTTCCATGATAATGTCGGTCATAAATAGAAGGATCGACATGGCCCTGCTCATCGTCTGTGCGCTGGGCAGGTTCATCGTCTAACGATCCAACCTCTGAATCAAAATCCTGCTCAAGTCCATCCTCCGACGCGCTGTCTCTCAAATGCTGGAATAGATCTCATAGCTCATGAGACTCTCTCATGTGCGATGATCCTCCACGGATAAGAGCACGAACAGTAGTAGCAGCATGGAACAGGCCTCTGATGACACCTGTGTGACAAATTCTGGGAGGACCTATGCGCTGTCGTGTGATCTGATGATATCATATCAGGTAGGTTGGGGGAGTGAAAGGACCAGCCTCGGTCTAATGACGACATAGCACAAAATGACGTTCTGCGTCATTCCAACGATCGACGTGTGCCTGATGATGACGAAGCCAATCAAAATCTCCACCTCGTCCACGCCTGGTGAGGTCATGTAACTCATCATGCATGCTGTGTCCTGATGGGATCATCTGGATCCGATGAAACTGTCGTGTTGTACGAAATGGCACATAGTACTCCACTATAGCAAATTGGATGAGAGGAATATGAGAGAACCAAATGACTCTCTCTCATCCACAAAATCCTCTGGCATGTCTTCCAATCTATCCTTGATGTATGGCTCCCATATAAATTCGATTGCTGGATACTGATCCAACAACGAGCGATAATGACGAACACTGGAGCTGCTTTCTCTCATAAGGTGCTTGCCCTTAACGGCGGACCACCTTTACATGAAAAAAAAAATTATTTTGATTATAAAAACCATAATGGTAAAGAAAATTACATTTCTTTTGAAAATGACATTAACTAGTTACCTGTAAGTTAGAGGAAAAGTCATAACAAGATATGGTGGATCCGTAATCTCGCTCGGTCTCACAATCGGGATCCTCTCCCAAACCCAAAGCTATAGTAGAATAGCACAGTCATCGAACCTCGGCCTGGCGTGGCCATCCTCAGATCTGGTCGTCTCAGAACAACGACAGAGGGTCCTATATAAAAAGGACAGAATGACGGAGTCCCAAGAATAGCTGAAGATGTCACTCCAGCGATCAAGCACATAAAGCCACATGAGTGGCACCTCCCCTCCGGTGCCATCTGGGAAGAGCTGAGATCCTATCAAATGTAAAATATAAGCTCTGACGTATCTAGTAACTATCAGCTCGTCCGCATCGGCCGGTAGCTCTCTGAAATGAGTGCGAAGCCAGGCAATAGTACAGTATGACCTCCGTCGTCAATTGGAGTCTGTCCAAGAAGCTGACCGCACAAGACGTAATAGTCGTCTCCAGTAGGAACGATGATCGGCGTCCCATAACTACGAAAACCAAGAAGTAACGCTACATCCTCTAGCGTCACGGTGGCCTCCCCAGATCGAAGATGGAACGTGTGCGTCTCACGTCTCCATCTCTCCACCAGTGCTGTAACTAGACAATGATCGATGGGAATGTCCACTATCCTGTGGAACCATCGAAACCCTACTCCGGCTATCGCAAGCCGGTCCAATACCCTCTCATATGGGTCCCATGAATGATGTTGTGCGATCAAAAAACGATTTGGCTCCTAAAATATAAATAATAAAAGGAATATATATATATATATATTATTAATAAGGTATACAGAACCTCTACATCCGTCAAAGTGAAGAGAGTAAAATCTCAACCTCGCCTCTCCATATGACCTCTGATCTGTGCTGCGCCTGACGAGTCAAAATGGTACCGACTAACGGACCCGGCACGTGCACATCGTAAAGAATCTAGCCCTCCACCTCCGGAGACGCTGGAGCACTACTACTGCTACTTCGTAAGGAATGAACCCTGGGTAATCTCATTCGGGATGACATCTAATGTAATCATCACATGGTAAAGATAAATATAATGATATGAAGAAGTTATATAATTTTAGTATGGGTTATGATCTGAAGAACTTATTACAATGATCAATATTCGATACAGAAATGATACAGATGAATCTAAAACAAACGATGGAACAATCTCCCCATCGGTCCATGACGAGCGTTGCTCGGCCTCGAACTTCCTTCTCCAACGTTGTTAGGCGGACTTATTCGAAAAGGGCCAGGCACGCCTTCAATGGGTGGAGCAATAGGTGGCGGTTGAACAAGAGCTTCTTCGTTCAGACAGTTCTTACGGTTATGACCAGGTTACAGGCAGTTTCTATACCTAGGCCTTGAAGAACTAGAACTACTGACTTTGTTTGGACAACCCCGTGAGTTATGCCCAACTTGCTTACACTGACGGCAACGGATGTCCCCCCGGGCACGTCGAACATCCATCTCATTATGGATACGATGTGTCCTCGGTCTGCCCCTGTTCCTCCTCATTTTTTGGCTGAGGCGTGATGATGGGACCTTCCAAGGCCGGCCAGGCACTAGGATCACGAACAACCCTGAACTACGGTGTCCAAGTTTTGAGATGAGTGGTCATGCTGTAGTAGTCATCGACGTATGGAATTGGATCTACATGAAACTGCATTCAACACTTCATGCCGTGGCTACAAGGATAGTGATACAGTTGTCATTTCCCACAAGTGCATGTGCGTTCCAAGAAGTTGACTTCGTGAATGTGGTTGCCTTTGGTGATTGGTTCATTCCACAAACGACCGGTCTTCACCTCGAAACGCCCAGGATCGTGATGGAACATAGTGGCGACATGACTGTGCACTTTATTTTTCTTACTCCGGAAATGATGCATAGCTAAAGGGCTCACCACCAATCCCTCAACGATCTCTGCCTCAAACTTCATCCTTCGATCCGTGAAATAGAAATTGCATCGGTAGAATGTGAACTGCACCAGTGCAGTAATAGGGACAGACCAACAATCCTTGAGCACATAATTGAAAATCTCTGATTGGTTGGTCGTCATGATACCGTGTCTCCTCCCCCCGTCATGAGCCAACGACCATTTCTCCACATCACATGCATTAACTATCCACTCGTATGCCGTTTGACTCTCTTGTTGGATCTTGTTCATCTCGACTTCCCATTTTGTGATCGATCGCTCGTAACAGAGCGTTCCCCAAGCTTTTGAACTCATGTGCTTGTCAAAATTGCTGGCGAAGTGACGAGCACATATATGATGGCATGTATTGGATTCTGACCAACGCTCAGACTCGCGCATCATCCTCAAAATACCAGCATGGCGATCAGAAATGATACAAATGCCTGCTCTGTCGCCCACCTACAATGATAATATTGAAATGATTAAGAGTTGCATGTATTCCTTATCAATTAAAATTTTCAACTTAGATTCAAAAATTTGGCTAACTTGTCTCAGACCTTTGAAGAACCAAGACCATGTCTCCACCGACTCCTTTCCTTGAACCGCAAAAGCAATGGGAAAGAGCAGATTATTAGCATCATACCCCATTGCAATGTACATGGTGCCGTGGTACCTTTCCTTGAGGAAAGTAGCATCAACGCTGATCACGGGACGACAATGCTTCCAACCTTCGATTGAGGGTTCTAAAGCCCAAAAAAAGCAGTGAACCACACATTATTGGGAATATTCATCGATGTACAGTGATAGATTACAACCGAACCAAGGTTGGTTAGCTTCACGCCATCCAAAAACTTAGGAAGCACTGCAAATAACTTATCCCAATCACCTAAAAGATCTTCAATAGCTTTTTTTCTGGCAAGCCATGCTTTCCTGTAACTGATCCTACGATGGTAATTCCCCTGTATCATCGTCCAGATGACCTGGACTTTCAATGAGATATCCACGGCCACGATATGCTGAATGTGATCCGCAACGAACTACGATGAGAGCTGCGCGTGATCATCCCCAAAATTATGCGTGTTGTAAGTGTGAGCCCCAGTAATTTTGTTGATCCTCCATCTGTTATTATATTTTGGCTTACTGGCTCTGAGACACCATTTGCAGCTACATGGCTCATCTTTCTTCCACTGTTTGCACATCAAATCAATTATCGCTCGCTTTGATGCCAAAACACTGTATTCAACCCCATGACAGATGGCCGAATCTGCTACATGGTGTAAGCAATTCTTCTTAGAATCAAACTCCATGCCAACCCTGAAGTCGGATTGAGACAGGGCAATAATCGGTTCAGCACGATCGTTCACTGCTCCTGGTATCCAGCTCACATCGGTGTACATTGAAATAGGATGACTCCATCCTGGAGTCAGAGCAGCAATAACAATGTGCTCACCAGCGTGAACGACATCATCAGCATCATCCTCACCCTCATCCTCTTCGGCTTGCATATGATCCTCAACATAATTGACATCCTCACTGTCAGAAGTCGTAGGCTCATCGACATTTTCATCGTCCGCTGCTTCGTTATCTCCCTGGAAATCAACCTCGTCTTCGCTGTCCACGTTATCGTCAAAGCTCGATAAATACTCGTTCCCACTGTATTACATCCAAGCAGTCCCTTTCGATGCTACATGAGCCGGGACGATGGACATATTAACAGCAAGATCGTCGTCGTCCTCATCGTCAGTCGCTTCCACGACCATAGATGGTTGAGACTGTGTTGAAACAGATTGACGAAAATGTACTGGAAAAGGCGAATGTGCCGAAACGTCGGGAACATTACGCTTCACGTACCACATTGCATAAGAACATTGGGTGTTCAGAAATATGTTGAATGATTTTTGCAAAAACACATCATCCTTCAGCTGGAACATGTGTGACGTGCTCGGACTTTGAGGCAGTTTAGCCCAGATTTTGATTTGGGACGGTTCCCAACCCACACCAGCTTTCTCACAGATGTCCA
>JAOVYX010004532.1:0-10162 GCA_035668315.1 Drosera spatulata
GAGTTTGGTGTGGTGCGTGATGGAATCAGAGAAAGAAGAGTGGAGATGATAGGAGAAATGGTGGGGAGAAAAGGAGGGAAAGTGGATTTTGTAAGGAGATGGTGGGGAGATGGTATGACAGTCAAGACCTCCATATCAAACAAACTGAGACAATGACACTCTGACACGACACGTCCCCACTCCAAGTCTGACGTATTGCTGCACTCAATTGTTCACTCAAAATTTGGTTATAGTTACCATTATATCAATCTCACAAAGATAATAGACAATAGATATCGCCAATGTTATAATTGTGCCCTCGACGAGGCTTATTCAATTTCATAAGTAAATCTCTCTTTAGCTTCAACAAAAAGGACATCTGCGAAAGGGGATCAGCTAAACCGAAACCCGTGGTCTCCTGTAGTGAGATATCCTCATACCAAAACGACCTCACAAGGTCGATTAAAAAATGTCACCACCAAGTCACTGTGTAACACATACGACAGACACAACGCTCTTTGTGTTTTATACCATAGAGTTATCTCACCAATTATGGATTTACACATCTTTTACTCACTCATCTTCGTTATAACAGTAATTAAGGCATAACATAAACATACACATTATCTTATCACGACACACAGCAGTTACAGTCAGTATTTTACGTCAGTCACATTTAGTGACTACGTCCAAAGATTCCAATGCATATTATTATACTCACGGTATAATAATACGTATCGTCACGCATAATGTATCTAAACGTTACCTTTTATCACAGTTCTTCACATGCACACGTTTAGCCTCGTCCCTAAGCGACAACGAGCAGCGTTTTCGAATCCTATAATATAATAGGATATGCGTATTAAGAAACACCTTTGTGAATGATTGTTCATGTTATGGGGTTAAGCATATTTGTTTATACTTCTTGAAAATCGTCATAGTAATATTATGTGGTGGTATCAAGCTTTGAGAAAAATCTTTGATAATTATTTTGATAGTCCATGATGATGATTTTATGTATTTATCATCATTAGAAGTATTTGTGAACATTTGGAGTTATTTCGGGGTCAAAACGGTTTATTTTTGAATTCTTTTCAACATTACCCTTTGACACGTTTAAATCTAGAACTTCTCGTATACGACTTCAAAAATTATTTCGTAAAATTCTACATAAACTACACTTTATAATATTTCCATAGAATTAGAGTTTCTATTATGAAATCTTACCAATAATAGCAGTTTATTCATTTAATTTTATATTTTCTATTAGATCAAACAGTTTGATCTTTCTTCATTAATTAGCTCATAACTTCTTACATATAACTTCAAATCTGAATTTTTAAACTGCTGTAGAAATTAGACTTCATTACCTTTCTGTTGATATAACTAATGTGTAATTTCATATCAAACCACAAAGTTTATCCTGCAATCAGTTTTTACAGATTGATATATCCGTACGTTTTAATTTATATCTTAGGATTCACACCTCGAAATCATGATCTATCAACTTTATTAAAAACTAAACATATGATGCTTAAATATATATTAAAATCAGAATTTATCTCAGAGCATATAATTTTTCATAAAATTTTTAAACAAGAAGTTCATCACCTCTTATTAATGGTGAATGATACTCGTCGCCTTATAACCCTATCTTTTCCTCTTCTCCTCAAACTCTCCTTTTTTTCTTCGCTTATTTATCTCTTCTCTTGCATGATAAGGAGTGTTTTTATTTTTGTAAGAAGTTTTTTCAAGGAGAAGGAAGGTTGTATTTATAAAAAACTAAATTGATTAAAATAGTTAAGTGGAAAATAAGTGGATAATTAGTGGATATTTAGTGGGTAATTATTGGATAATAAACTAATTTAGGTGGAGTAGAAATTGACATAAAGAAAAATAAATGACAAAATTAGGTTTAGGTCATTTTCATATAAATACGATATTTTCATATAAAGATTTTATTTCTCCGTATTTGCATATATAGGGTTGTATTTCATCCATATTTTATATTCTTTCATAATTATATCGTCAAATAAGTCTTATAACTCTACACAATAAATTATAACATATGATAATTTACTATTTATGTTAATTATCGTGAAATTAAACTTTAAGGAATTTTTCATGTCCTTACACTTTGTTACAGGAGCAGGTCTTGAAGGGGAAGTGTGACCTAAGATTTGATGCTAGATGTAACTTATGTGTGAAAAGTATTCTGATCTTAGAAAAAAATATAAATTCCGCTGCAAAGGTGATATTTTGAGGTATGATTGAGCGCATCAAAAGTTTCTAAACTGATTATGTATAAGTGAAGTTAGTTAGGAAATTTAGTTTTTGTCTATCTGAGACGTTGGGCTCAGCGGCAGAGATATCATATGTATCATTAATAAGTAATAGAAAGTCGGGACGCTACAGATTGGTATCAGAGCCAAAGATTTAGGATGTGAATTAAGTTGAATCATTTGCGAATAAGTTAAGCACAATACAAATGCATTAAATATAAGATGAGTATGATATAATGAATTGTATAAGATTGAACTCATAGGTTGTTTGCTTAAATGGAATTAAAACAGCACTTGTGCAAATAAGACCATACAAGAACAAAACCTTGATGTTTTGAGGATATGTTTGGAATGATAAAGACATTAAGATTTGCTAAAATAATATTAAGAGAATATATATGATGTGATAAATATGTCGTGAAAAATAGGATCAATGTGTCTATCTGGATTGTACCTGTTGTATGAGCATCTTATTTGGTACCGTTACTAGGTGTGATTTAGGATAGATTTTAAGGATAATGAAAAGACATTTTTATAATGGAATAGGATTGCAACATGCATTGAGTACAGTATGAGAGGAATGAGTCAAATAGGTTGAGTAAATAAATGAGATTTACTCTTTGAGACGAGTAATAACTTGATCATGAAGGGTGGGAAGACAAATACATGATTTGATATATGCGAGCAATCTTGCTCAAGTATGAGAAGTTAATATACTTGATGTTGGAAGATTAAATTATATACGTGATCTTCTTTGTCGTCAAGAGAGTAGAGAAAAGGTGCTAGCATGGCTAAAAATATATATTTCCAACATGATGTAACACATAAATGTGCTTTCAGAAATAAAGTATGAGGAAAATATGTAACAATATGAACTATGATAGTAGGAAGAGTATGAAAAAAGTTTAATTTTTTGTTAGCCTCCGAGAAGTATACCTTTGTGAAATAAACTATAAAGTGTTTGGTTGAAAAGGATGAATAGATATGGAGGATAATTATTATGTATTTGAACATTGATAATGAAATTTACCAATTACTAATAAATGCATAAAGTTTGAGATGGAGAATGGGGACATATTGCACATGAGGTAGACATGTTATTGACATAAAATTTGCCTTATGTTCAATAATTGAGATGGACAATAAACCTACAAGTTGAGCCAAAATGAGAATTATGTGGGTTATCTTTCTTATTTAGATCATCTCTATGCAATGAAATGCTTTGTTATACCTAATGCATGACAAAGTGATCATAGTCAACGATTTCATATTTTGTTCTATGCTGAGATGAAGGGTTCTTGGGAATGGAAGAACAAATTGGAAGTAACAACTGCTGAGTTAATTACTCCCCTTGGGTTAAACATTGAGTTGGATGCCTTATTAACCGTAAGGTATTATACGCTTGGATGATAGTGATATTTTATTTTGAGGATATAAGTTTTGTATTCTCAAATATGTATTTAGGAATAAATGTTCACTCAATCTCATAAGAATACATCAACTGGGATATCCTCATAATACTTGAGGAATTTAGCCTTCATTTTTTCAATGACATGGGTAAAAAGTTCTAGATATCTATACTAATTAACAATATAGCTATATTAAGCAATTCGGGAAGAATAAGATGAGAAGTGGGATACTAAACATCCGATAATTTACCGTTGCCTCGTACAAGGCCTGCAACGATTTGCACAAATATTACGCAATATACCAACATTTGGTTGAAGGCTTTCCTTCTGAAAACTTTGAGATGACGAAATGGTTGTACACCTCCTTGTATTGCACCGCCCTCTTCAACATCAAATACGTCGAGTTCTAACGATGTTGAACATCTAACGACGGTTTCAAAGCTTTCATTCTCATCTCCTTGCATAAAACCTTAAATTCCTGTACCGTTTAGCCATTACTATTAGCAAACAACAAAACATTTCAGATATAATGCACATAATGTCGAATAGTTTCATCTTTCAAACCATCTTTAATTATAAGGTTTATTACGTGACAACAACACCTAGCATGGAGTAACATACCATCACACATAGGATCCAAAGCGGTTTTAAACATTTGAATCGTTCCATCATTGTTTGAAGCATTATCAAAAGATATACGCAAGATCTTGTCAAACAACTTAAACTCACGTAGAATGGTCAAGATCAAATATAAATTTCCTCGTTAGTATGAGAATAAGGAAATAATCTAAAAACAATGATATATTTTTGTAAGTATCAATCAGGAACCCAATGAACTGTCAAACATAAGTAAGGAACTTGAAAAATAGTGGCCCAAACATCGGAGATGATATAGACTTTTTCATTATAAGCGAAAAATATTTGTATCAATTGTTTTCTTTAATCAAGATAAAGCTTTAAAGCATCCGATCTAATGGTGTTTCTATGTTTTTTTTGATAACTAGGTTGTAATGTATTTCAACATACCTAGTCAATTTAGGATTATCGACAAAATTTCAAGGTATTTCATTATGGATTATGAATTCGACCAACATTTCACGTTGACGGGTATGATTATATGTCCACAATCCACCCGCATTATTCAATTACGTTTGTCCCTTAGTGACATTGTCTTCTTTCATAGACAAGTTTTTCCATTCCTTAACAAATGTGAAGAACCTGTATCCGTTGAAAAAAATCTTAACACATATTTTGCACTTATTTTCAATCACCTTCCCATTTGCTCCGATGACCTTCTCGAAATACAATCAACACTCCGAGCATTTTCTTAATGAAGAAGCAGCGGATGTAACTTTTGATTGTCCCTCTTCGGATTGAGAAATTCCTTCGCATTGCAGAACAATGTCTGGAATGTTGATTCGCAAGCCGACATCATCATGCGGAGGAAATACATCATTATTGTCGGCATTGTATACATTTTGATTTTGGGATGAGTAAGCCATTATGATTTATGATTTATAAAGAATGAGAAGTAACAAGAGAGTTTTAGCGAATTCGAGAGTTTGATTGCAAGAAAGTAATAGTATGAAAGATTTTGTGAAAGTATGGTCTTCCAATGACTATTTTATATAGGCAATTTTTTAAAAAATAAGTTAAACCAAAAAGCCCTCAAATATAACCGTTTTATGACCGTTGATGGAGATATTTTTGTCTAATTTTTGAAAAACTAGCTATTATGAAAATATAATAAAAACCCGAAACCGTGAACGGTTTTTGAAGCACAGGTCACGGTTTTCAAGAACAAGCCATGGTTTTCAAAACGAGAGAAATCCATATCTAAAAACCGATGACGATTTTGAGAGTTAAGGTTTTTTGTCCATTAAAAACTCTTAAAGTATTCTAAATTTTCGTTCATATTTTTTCAAAATCGTTCACGATTTCATAGAATCATTCACGGTTATGAAGACCTGAGGCCAAGCTTATGGGATCCGTAAACCGTTAGCGTTTGAATAGAAAGCGATGACGATTTTAGAAAACCGTTGACGGTTTATTGTAACCGTTGATGATTTTGATTGAAAAATCTAACGGTCCTTTTTTTCAAAAAAAAAAAAAACAATAACGGGGTCGGGTTTTGTAACCCTTTGGATAAGGGCTTGGACCAGGACCAGGCCGTGATCCGAGAGGAAAAATCCCTCTCAGGCTTGGCCCATAAAGGCCCAAGGCCAGATCTACGCGGCCCGATCTACAGTAATAGGCCAAATAGCCCAGGGGCAGGCTGGTCCAAGCTCGGGTTTTGACACCACTACTCGTTATTGGAGATTCGTCACTCAAGATGATGCTTTTCGTCTTTCAAACCCCTGACTAGTATTATCTTATGGACAGAATGAGGGTTTTGGATTCCATCGAGTTTAAAATATATCTACAAGAGTCGTATAGTTGATTCGAATGATGATGGCAATGGATTTCATGGTTTTGGAAGCAAGCTTTCGTGAAAACAACATTTAAGGACACGTTTGGTATCGTTTCTATTTCTAGTTTTTTGTTTCTTTTTTACCGACAGATAAAACCAAAAATATTTGTTTCTATTTCCTGTTTCATATGCGTGTAATATTTAAGATACCTTTTACAAAAAAATCATTTTATTTTATAAGATGCTTTCGTTGTTTGCTACTAGTTTTCTGTTTATGCTATAATTTTGATTTTCATAGTTTTAAACAATAATATCAAACAGATCCTAAGGGAATGTGGGTGATAAGATACGGAGTCTCTTAAGGTGCTTGTGGGTGATAAGATACGAAGTCTCTTAAGGTGATTGTTGTGTTTTGCAGACTCGGATTTAACTATGAGTGAATACTGAATACTACTGCTACCATTCGACAGATTCTGACGGTTTATACTGGAGTAACTTGTATTCAAGTTTCAGGTAATTTTGTTAAAATCAGAACAATTGGCAAATAGTACTGCAGAACAATGGACAAACATTGACAAAATTTTCGTTCAACTAGGAAGTGATGGTGCAAGGGACCAAGGAAATACATACCACAGTTTCCGATTCCCTGTACACCCAAATCGTTGCAAACTTCTATGGAGCCAAAAAAACAAACAATTCTGTTAAACCGCAAGCCTGATCAGATCTGCCGCACAGAACAAGTGTTCCGCAGCATCAAATGCTACAACAATCTCCCGGGACGATGATGAGTAGAAGCTGCTAAACACTGCAATCCAGTCCTGGAGTGTCTAGGAGAAAATTGAAGGGCCGAAATATTCGGTACACACCAATGAATACTCCGTTTGATGGTTTTAGCTACACCTCCCAGTTTCCAACCTTCTGGGTCAGAGCGTATTAAGTTCCTTTTAGTTATTGGTTCCTTCTAGTCTACCGATGGCGGCTTTAACACCACTTTTCACTTCGCCTTTCTCATGAGAGTCGGAGTTTGCAGTCTGCATCTGTTCATTGGCCTTCTCGACTAGCTTCAAATGCGCCCAACCTGTACTAATGAAAAAACAAGAAGCTTGAACTCGTCATAGTAGACATCCTGATATAAAGAAATGAGCTGTGCAAGGTGGATTTCAAAACAATATTAGCATTCTGTTCGATCAAGCTCATTCTATTAGTTTTACAAGGCCAGCTCTGAGATATGAAGCCCGAACAGGTCGCGGAAGAACTACAGGAAGCTACAAATCAAGTGGATATAACAACTCAAAAAGAGAGTGATTTTCCGAGGATGAAGCAAGTAGAATAATGTTTTAGTGAGGTCCATTACCAAGAGGAAAGCCAAAGGCTGCTCCAAGAACTGAACCCAGCAAGACGTTCCTAGCTCGCCACATAACTGATCCAGGCACTAAATTTGAAAAAGCAAAATTCATTATCAGAACTTGCATACTAAAGCCTGAAGCGAGAAGCTAGCATATACTGTAGTTTACAAAATCCTGAAGGTCGCATACAATTTACATCATGGAATGTGTCGGAGAACTTGCAATTGTAAATGTAGCCAAGAAGTTTCCTTCCATGTTAAGTTCAAGGGCATCATCAAGCATCTTTCCACGGGAAAATTAGAGCGCTACAAGCTACAACTTACTTATAAGCCCAAAGGTCGCAGCCGTGGCTGAACCAGCAGCAACAATGTTATATGCATCATGGACTCCTCGCTTCTCAGCAAGCAAATCTTGCAAACCATAGAATGCAGCAGTGAAGATTCCAAGGCGCACTCCACCAACTATGGAGCCACGCGTCACTTGAATGAATCTCTTCTCCATTGCATCTCTCATTAATCGATGTTGCTCCCTTTTGTCTGGAGTGCTTCCAAGCTTTAACATCACCTCGGCATCCTTGCTCTGACAACAATAAAAGATTGTTTATGAACTTAGCCAGCTATAATACTAGGAAGGAATTAATTCAGTAAGTGGAAAAGAAACATACAGCAAAAGCCACCGCTTCCTTGCTACCACCATATAGCATTCCAGCAAACACGCCAATCACAGTTGCCGTACCCCAGTTTACTGTTCCAGGTAATCTTGAAGTTCCCTGATATGCAAAGAAAAGTTATAATTACTCAATGCTACCAAAAAGCCACTTTAATAGATTAGGAAGTATCCTTCCTAAAAGACACTACATTTTCAGACCCATAATCAACACCCTATGTCTAATACATTCTGCAATGCACCGAGCTCCTGATTTGGTCGGTTTCTCTCATCTTCTCGAAAGGGTTGAACCCATAGTTAAATACACCCACCGCTAGTCCGCACAGCTTCTCTTAGGATTTTCCTTATCATAAACATCAGACCTCATTCCCATCCATTCTTTTACAGTACATCAGAGGATTGCTCTCTTTGAATTTCCAATACCGCACATCGATTTTGTTTGATTACTACCAGCTTTCTTCTCCATTTCCCCTCTGAACTCATAAAACAAGCCAAAATGTACTGTGCTACATAGCCATGACCCTCTGCACCGATCATAATCATAATCGCCACCACAATATCTAACTCACCAACCTCAATTTCCATTATTACCATCAACAAAGATATAATCTACACCAACTAGCTAGAGTTCCTGGATTCACCACCTCCCACACGAGCTTCGCGTCCCCAAATCAGACAACACCACAAGCAAGGAAAGGATTGTAACTTACCTACATGCAAGGTGTGGGGAGAGCACCTCTATAAGACAAGGTGATGTACATAGTCTTACTCCTATTTTTACTCGGGTGTCGAACCCCTCGAAGTAACCCTTCTTGATAGACAACTCCACAAGTCCGATCATCAAAACAAGACACCGTGCATCGAATTCAATGCCGCAATCATCCGATTCCCGATTCTCAAATATCCTTTCATTTCTTAAAGAATCAAAAGTTGCTTTCATTTTTTTTAATTCCAAAACAATTGAAAATTGGAGGAGAAATCTAAGAAATCTAAGAAATATAATAAATGTCAAAATAAAAAGAAAGCGGAAGAACTTTATAAATTTCCAAAAATTGAAGATTCAATTAAACAGATTCGATTCGAGAGGAGAAAAGTTACGGTGTTTGAGATCTACTCACCGGTGGAGGCGGCCTTTCCTGTGGATTTTGAGGCGTTTCCATGATTGATCATCTGTCGAGCGCTGAGCTTATCCGTCGAGGAAACGGCTAGGGTTTTGATGAAAATGGCGATGCCCTGATTGCAACAAGTATGAGTGAAACCGTTTCCTCTTGCTAAGCTGGAGAGATAATAAAATGTTTTACGCTCGATAATATATAAACAGAGTAGTTTCTCGATGTCATAATTGAGTTATCGATGAATTAGTAATATAAAAAATAGAAGAATGAAAATTTTAAATTATATAAATCAAAATAAATATAAAAGAAATATAGAAAATTGATTTTCGAGAACCATTATTATAAGTAGCATTCACACCAAGTCCCATTTTCGTTACTGATAACATATAATCTCACTAAAATATACTCATATCTTTCTTAAAAAAATCTATAACTAATTTATTTAATTGTTAATTTTGAAAATTTCCTTTGTTCAAGCTACAAGAACTAAGATAAAAAACAAGTTTTGATAAAATCTATAATAATATAAATAGATTATGGATCTCTTTTTCTATTGTCAAATAATTTTAGGAATGAACTTCATATTTCTACACTTACACATCTTATTCCTATATCGGGATTTGACTACATCAATTGCTATTGTTATTGCTATTGCTATTGCACAACGATAGAACCTTAGATTATTCCTTTCGTCTCATTCAAATTATAACGTTTTTTTAGTTCGTTTCATTCAAATTATAATATTTTCTTATTTATCAATTTTTTTTCATATAAAAATATCAAATTAATCTTATTTTATATCATATCAATCCACTATCATCATTTTTTTTCTCACTCCTTTATGTCACATATTCACAATGACAAAATTAACACATATATTGTAACGTCCCGAAATCCGGAATGCCCGGCACGTGACGTTATGCCGTCATAGACCCAGTCCATGACAAGGCTAAAC